>BQNB010011158.1:0-82142 GCA_026074375.1 Tanacetum coccineum
ATCCACCTCTCTCAAGAGGTTACACACTTGGAAGTGGGGCAGACAGTATGAAACTATTGGAATTGATGGAATTTTATGCATAACTGTCATATAAAAATAGAAAGAGTGTCTTGGTGAGCCAAAAGAAATGAGAGATTAAGTGAGCTTAAAAATAGAAAGAGAGATGTGTGCATAAAAACAGAAATGAGTGATTATGTGAGCAAAAAGAATTGAGAGATAATGTGAGCATAAAAACAGAAAGAGAGCTTGTGAGAATCAAATTTGATGATGAAAATTGCTTTTTGGAATGAAATTGGGGTAATTACTGGTGTATTGATGTTAATGTTGCTCAGCTTCAACTTAATGCTGCTAAGCTTAAGTTAATGCTGTTAGGCTTAAATTAATGTTGCCCGTATTTGTTTATGCTGCCAGGTTTAACTTAGTACTGTCGGTTTAAGTTAATGCTGTTAGGCATCAATTAGTGCTGCCAATTCAAGTTCTTGCTGCTGAGGGTGATTTTATAAATACTTCAATTCAGGGTTTCATTTAATTCCTTATTCGATTTCAATCATTCAAACACTCTCTAACCCTAAACCCTAATTCAGTTTTCATCTTTGATCATCAAAATCATCATTATGTCGAGCCCTAAATTTGCTGAAATGCACAATGTGGTTGCGTTCTTGGAAAAACCTATAGAAAGTGATGGGTTTGCAGAGATTATTGATTTCCTGAAAGCAAGTTCTGTTCATTATGCTTTAACTATCAATCCGGTTATCTACACATCTTGTATTGAACAGTTTTGGGCAACATCAAAGGTCAAGACAGTTAATGGAGTACGTCAGTTACAAGCCCTAATTGACAAGAAGAAGATGATCATCACGGAGTCAAGCATTAGAAGTGATCTTCACTTAGATGATGCAGAAGGTACTGATTGTCTGCCAACTACTACAATTTTTGAAGAGCTAGCAAAGATGGGGTATGAAAAACCTTCCTAAAAGCTTACATTTTATAAAGCTTTCTTTTCTCCACAATGGAAGTTCTTTATTCATAAAGCCTTAGTGTCAAATCCACTACATGGAATGAATTTAGTAGTTCAATGGCTTCTTTGCTCATATGCTTGGCAACTAACCAAAAGTTTAATCTGTCTAAGTATATTTTTGATGCTATGGTAAAACACTTAGATGAAGGGGTTAAATTTTTGTTGTATCCAAGATTTCTACAAGTTTTCATCAATCAACAGCTTGGAGACATGTCTCATCACAAGAAGGTTTATGTTAATCCCTCCCATACAAAGAAATTTTTTGCTAACATGAAGAGAGCAGGAAAGGATTTCTCTGGGAGAATAACACCTCTATTTGATACTATGATGGTTCAAGCTTCTGAAGAAGTGGGTGAGGATTCAGACCATCTAACTGATTCCAATCAAATACCCATTGTTGATCAACCATCTACATCCTCTCAACCCAAGAAGAAACAAAAGTCCAGGAGGAAACAGAGGCAGGAAGCAGAAGTTGCTCATGATGAGACAGAGCATGAGGAAAGTGTACCCACACCTTCCAATGATCCACTACCCAGTGGTGAGGATAGCATGCAACTTAATGATTTGATGGTTTTATGTACCAAATTGCAAAAACAGGTTCTTGACTTGGAAAAGGCTAAATCTGATCAAGCTATTGAGATTGCTAGTCTCAAGAAGAGGGTTGATAAGCTTGAAAAGAGGAGAAAGTTCAGAACCACAGGGCTTAAAAGATTAAAGAAAGTTGGTGCAGCTAGAAGAATTGAATCCTCTAATGATAGTTTGGGTGCTCAGGAGGATGCATCCAAACAGGGGAGGAGAATTGAAGATATTGATGCAGATGCTGAGGTAACTCTAGTTAATGAAACTCAAGAAAGGCAGGATGAAGACTTAATGTTTGATACTGGAGTTCTGGATGATGATGAGGTGTTTGTGGATGCTACAACTGGTGAGAAAGATGAGCAGAGTACAAAGATTGATGATAGTACTGTTGGTGAAGCAGTTAGTACTGCTGGTGTTAAAGATAGTGTTGTTCCTACAATTCCTACAACTGTTGAAGAAACTTTGGCTCAGACTTTAATGGAAATCAAGGCAGCCAAACCCAAGTCTAAGGGAATTGTTTTCCATGATCAGGAAGAGCAGGTAACTATACCTACGGTCTCTATTCTACAACCCTCAATCAAAGATAAAGGAAAGGGTATCATGTAAGAGCCCGAGAGACCTCTGAAAAGAAAAGAACAAGTTGCTCTTGATGAACAAATGATAAGAGATATTCAAGCTCAGTTAGATGCTGAAATCATAGAAGAAGAAAGGCTTGAAAGGCAAAAGGAAGAAGAAGCCAACTTAGCTTTGATTGAATCATGTGAAAATATACAAGCTATGATAGAGGCTGATAGATTACTGGCTGAGAGACTCCAAATAAGAGAAAGAGAGGAGTTGACAGATGAAGAAAAAGGAAAATTATTTATGGAATTCATGGAGAAAAGAAGAAAACATTTTGTTGCACTAATAGCACAAGAAAAGAGAAACAGACCTCTTACCAAAGCAAAAAAGAGAACTCAAATGTCTACTATCTTAAGCACATGGGTGGATACACATACAAACAACTAAAGGGAAAGAGCTATGATGAAATTCAAAAGCTGTTTGACAAGGAAATGAAGAGAGTAAATACCTTTGTGGCTATGGGTTCAGAGGTATAGGAAAGTAATGAAAAGAAGGTAGAAGGTAGTGAGGAAAAAGCTAAAAGTAGCAGAAAGAAAAGTCTTGGTAAGAAAAGAGCAGTAAAAGAGCATCAACAAGAATCTCTAAAGAGACAGAAACTGGAGGATGATAAAGAAATTGATGAGCATGAAGAAGTGGAAGCAGATGATACAACTGAATTGAAAAAGCATTTGGTGATTAAAAAGGATGATGATATAGCAATTGATGCCATACCACTTGCTACCAAACCACCTGTGATTGTTGATTACAAGCTTCTCAAAGAAGGAATAATGACACATTATCAGTTGATAAGAGCAGATGGAAGCTCTAAGAGATATTCTTCAATGATTAGAATGCTTCAGGGTATTGACAGAGAAGATTTGCTAACTCTTTGGAAGCTAGTCAAAATAAAGCATGGTGATTCAAGGCCTAAAGATGAACATGAAAGAGTGCTGTGGGAAGATTTTAAAGTTATGTTTAAACCAGACATTAGAAGTAAAGTATGGAGAGATCTACAAGGTTATACAGTAACTGTTTGGAAATTGTATGATTCATGTGGAGTGCACTTTGTCAGGTTTGGAAATGTGCACATCTTCATGTTAGTTGAAAAGAGATATCCCCTCACACCAATTACAATCACCAATATGCTAAACAAGAAACTTCAAACTGATCATTTTAATAAGATGTGCTATCAACTGCTCAAGATTATGGTAAAACAACAAAGTGGTAAATAAAAGGTTTGAATGTATCCTCCTGAGTATAATGAAGACTTTTAATAAAGAAACTTGAAGATTCAGAAGATGAACATCAAGTTTAGAGGAGGATTGTTGGGACTTAAAAGACTTCAAGGATTCTTACTACTGCTCAGGTACATAATGGAAATTATACTAAGTAGTTAGTACTGGTAGTATAATGTTACCACTGCTATTTACTACTGTTAGTATAATTTAGTACTGTTAGTATTGAGTTACTACTGTCAGTAGAAGTAAAGACTGCTTAGAGTTGAAGACCAAAAATATGCTAAGTAGTTAGTACTGTTAGTACAAAAGTTACTACTGTTTGTGTAACTTAGTACTGTTAGTGTAACTTAGTACTGCTAGAGTAAAGTTACAACTGTTAGCGTAAAGTTAGTACTGCTAGTACTTACTACTGCTTATGCTCAGTTAGTGCTGCTGGTTATAAAGATACAACTGTTGCTGAATTACAACTGCTAGAAGACTTACTGCTGTCAAGAGGATAAAGACGGATTAAAGAGATAAAGATTGGAGAACAAGAATACTTACGAAGATAAGTATTAAGTTATTTTTGTAAAAGATATGTATAACTTATTTGATTAAGAGATTACGTTTATCTATAGAAAAGATCATGATAAGTTAGGAATGTATTGTAAGCCTTGTAGGACTCCTTGGTGTATAAAAGGGGATCCTAGGGTATAAGTTTTCCATCTCAGTTTTCCATAGAGTTCGTAGCTTCAAGGTTGTAAACCCTATCACTAAGTCAGAGTGATCGTATTAATATATATTGAAGCTTGTTGTGTTGATTATATCTTTGTGTCAAAACATACTTTACTGTTTGATTGAGAATACTTCTTAGTGATATATACTAGTTTCCGCATAGTATATATCATTCAATCAAAGTTTCATTCTTAGTATTTTTGGATTTATCCAAGGGTACTAAACCTTACAAGCTAAGGAGTTAAAGATCTATTCATTGGGATCAACAGATGTCTTCAGTTCCAACATCCAAAATTTTCATCTTTCCTTTTCCAGTTTTCTCCACCATTTTTCGTTTAGCCATTACCTTTTTACCTGCGTTTTACATGAGTTACTCATAAATGACATTCCGTACTAAATACTTACATGAGTTACACATAATGTTAAGAAGTATGAAACATATAATGGCTTGAATCACAACAACAAAGAAATAAAGTACCTTTTACACCATTATCAATTTTGTTTCTTTCTCGAGAAACCTCATTACGCTTTTCTGTGAAAACAAAATACAAGACAGGATTAGTTGATACATATCTATTATTTTCTACATATTCAGTCCACACTAAACTTGCAGACCCTTGAATACTACACACACAAATATACTTTACGCAAATATAAGACATCTAGGCAATCCTAAACAAACCTGGAATACCACATCAGACCCAAACTACTTGAATACACTAGGCAATCCCAAGCGACACACATTGGGGATCTCTCGATATAATATATCGAAACACTAGACAATCTCAAACAGACCCTTGAATACCACGACCATAACTGTTGTACTTTATTATTAACCCATTAATATAAAGGTGGATATAAAGGTGGTGTTTACAGATATCTTTTCCCAAATAAATGAACACATGCCTATGATTTAGAACATAATCAAATGACGAATTACCTTTTACAGCTTGTTTCTTTGAATTTTTAACTAGTTGAACCAATCTCCCTTTACGTAGCACTTTTTACCATCTGACACATGATAATTATGAAGCGTTACTCAATGATTAGATAACATACACAACTTGTAATAGAACATAATGAAAAGACCATTTACATTTTTGACCTTTTTTTCTTAAATTTTTCGACCAGTGCCGCCAACTTCTGATTTCTCAATACACGTTCGGCTGACACATGGAGTAGTAAAAAAATTAAAATCTTTTACATACCAATTTCATATAACACGTATTAAATTTGAAAAAACACAATTGATTACCTTTACGATCTTCCATTTTACCAGCATCGATATTCTCCTCCCCTATATTATCTACTTCTATTCCAACACCTTTTTCCCAAGCTTCATTCATTTTCGCTACTTCATTTGCCATAGAATCGATACACATTTTTTTTAGATGCTTCATTCAATGTTTCAGCTACTTCATTTGGTTCATCATTCATAAATTCTGCTAGCCAACAACATACAAAAAAACACATTACAAACACCCAACACCACCGATACATTACAAATCTATTTACACCGACACATTGTGAACAACTGACACATTGCTAAATCGCAAACTCGTATACGCATCGTTTATACTAAAATACAGCCTATATAAAAGTAGTAAAATACAACCACAAACAACCGGCACACTCTTGATGTCCGACACATCACAAACAACCTGCACACTCGTATACGCATCGTTTATATGTGATCGTGTGCCACCCTAGTCAAGCAATACATATTACGTTATGTGCTAGGTTTATTAGTTGGTTGGATGTTGGTGTATATATACATGCTTGTGCTTAGTTTTTATAGCTAAATAGGACTATATATAAAAGCTAGCTAGAAGCATACAATACACCGAAGAAACAACACGAAAATTTATACTTAATTACCAAAAATATACTGATTATTTACTTTGTAGCTGATGGTTGTATTTTATCTTGTGGTGGTATAACTTTAACAGCACGGACTCATGGGGGCTTAGGAAACTTGTAGTACTTGTAGTACCCGTGATTTTAAATAGGACTATATACAGATTTCATTAACAGCTTGTGACACATTTTATATCAACTTAGGCTACTGTGTTTTGTTAGTTTACATGCTATATCTGACTTTGTAAATGGCCAGTATTCCCTACTTATTAAAACACCCAACCTGACTAAGATTCAAGTAACGTTATTACATTTTAGTCTGCTGCTATCCCGGATAATGTGGTGGGTCAATGGCGTATATTGTAAACCAATTATATGAAAGGACAACCTGCATTGATTTCTTGCAGACTGTCACCATATCGGCATACAAACCGGCACACATTGAACTAACAATTTTGAAATACGAACCAATTTACCCAAAAACAAACTATATATACAACTTATATTCAAAAACCCCTAAATCAGTCAATAACATAGATTGCCAAAAACCCCTAATTCAATCAATCAAAATAATTTGCAAAACCCCTAATTCAATCAATTAAACAATAATAAACTGACACATACCATTTCCTGCTCTATCCTATTCTTCAGTTGTTAAATCGATAACCTCATCCTCATTAACCTCATGAGTTCGTTTCTTTTGGTTAGATACACGCCCACTTCGTCTCACTAAAAAAACAACAATAATGTTAGTTACAAACAATCAATATTTAATATAATCAACATAAAAACACAATCAATGTAGCACTTACCATACAATGTAGCCATTATATTTTGCTTCGATGAGTCCTAGGTACTGAAAAAAATTGCCCTAGAATGTGGTTGATCTACTACCTATATTTATATACAAGTTCTAGCTATTGATTGACGGATTTCCCCTAATTATTGTAGATTGTAGGTTTTGATTTGAATAGCAACTGATAATCCGGGCGATTGAAAGTTATTTGGGGGTGTTGTATCAGCTTTTTTATTTACAGTTAATAAGAAAGGAGTGAATCCCGTTAGACTAATTTTATCAGTTATTTTGTGTTTATTAATTTGATACATCATGCCCCTCTTTATCTATATAATTACAACTATGCCATTCATTTACTTAGATTTAATCTTGATGCATCTACCTTGATCCAAAGGTTGACAAGTGTGCCTACCGTTGTCTACTTTAAAGTGTTCACCATAATAACGCCCCCTATATATATATATATATATATATATATATATATATATATATATATATATATATATATATATTACGAGAATATAGGAACAGGATGATGGCATTGAATTATTTTTTGCCACGTATAAATCGAAAAAACATTAACCCCAGTCATCTTGGGTTGCATTGTCATTAAAACTTTATAGGAAATTAGTTTTTTTAAAAGAATTTGTATGCTCGGAATTTTAAGTAGCTTAATATCTATTTTCGGTATTTATGTGGTAACGATGGAAATTATTTTTTTTTAAAGAATTTGTATGCTACAAGAATTGAACTCGAGATGTTTGTAATATTAGCAATCAACATAACCACTAGGCCAACATATTTTTTTGTTTATATGTATAAAATTAATATATATAAGCTCATGCAAAGAATAATTACTTCTAATATATTATTTTGTAAATCTGTAATCTATCTTGAGAAAGACATAAATTTGGAATTTATTGATATAAATCATAAGGAGATAAATTTGGAATTTATTTTTACTCATGATTTAGAAAACACGTTTAACCTAATTCACAAAAAATAGGGTAAGAAACAACACGCCTTTTTTTCTCAAAACCCTATTAGCTGTTTTATTTTTTAGATTTGTACAAAAACTTCTATAAGCTCAATCTGCTGTTTTGGCAGAAGTTAGATGGGACGTTTCAAAGTGCCAGGTGCATGCTCACGTTTCTTATGTCTCATTGTTTATGTATATGCTTGTTTGGTTCGTATTAAGGTTTGATATTATGGGTTTTTTATATTATTGTTTTTATTTCTCTTGGAATATATGAACGGTGATGCATGCTTTTTGCCCTATATGGCAGCTAATGGTTATAAAGGTAGAATTTTCATGTCTATATATGTAATTTTATTATTGATAATGTTTTCAGTTGAGGACACTATTTACTCTTTTAACATTGAATCCTTTCAACTCATTCTTTTAGGTTGAATAGTTTGTTTATGGAAGAATTAAAACCCTTTTAATGGCCTAAATGTATGACTTTTAATATCTAATATCTTGATTTGGTCAAAATGTGCTTCACCAGGTATTCATTTGTTCTTATTTTGCAATTCGAGTATTGGTTTCTTAGGCTTAAAAATCGTTACTTCTTTTAAGTTTGTACTATTGTTATGGTTTAGGGTTTAAGGTAGATACAGTCAGCTGTTGGAGGAAAAGCATCTCTTACACTTTTGGAATTGATCTGAGAAGTAACACGCCCCGGACCCTTATTCCGCTGCGACCCAATTTGGGGGTGTTACATAGTGTATATAAGTAATTTTACTTATTGGTGTTGCAGGTCATGACAGTGTCTACAAGAGAGCTCTTACCTGCAAATACTAAATTTATCAATTGTGTTGATAATCTTGTAGCACTTGGTTATTTGAACGAGTCATCAGTTCTTTGTAATCTCCAGTATAGATATCACCGTGATGTAATTTATGTAAGCATCATATATTCCATGTCTGTTGAATGCCTGTAATTGTTTTTTCTATTACATCAATTGTAAACTTGCTTTGCCTCTGCAGACTATAGCGGGGCCTGTGCAATTAGCTATCAATCCCTTCAAAGATGTCTCGGTTTCTGGAAGTGACGTCATCATGGCTTATAGAGAGAAGATTTTGGATAGTCCTCATGTATATGTCATAGCGGATGCTGCCTACAGTGATATGATGAGAGGTGAGTTTCACTTTTTTAAAGGATGTTTGGATTCACGTTTTGTAAATTGTTATGTGATACAGAATAATCAGAATCTAATAAATCGAATGTAATAAGTTGTTTGAGTGTTTGGTAAAGTCTGAAGTATTTGATAATAAGTTTTGTCACCACTAATATAACTTTCATTACGATACTTGCACAGATGGTGTAAATCATTATATCATTATCAGGTTAGTTGATTTTTGACTACACCTGTCAAGTAAGTGTTGGTTTTATCAATTTTCTTTATATACCGAAACTAAGTTGCATAACATTTGTAGGCATCTAAAGCAGAGAGGGAAAAGGAAGCTAGACCAGAGAGTAAAGATGGAGGAAAAGAAATTAGCTGAATCAAGTGAGTGGATGGAGGCTGAGCAAGCTTTTGAGCAACTTTCGAGTGGAGAATTGGAAGAAAAGAGACAACCTGAATCAAGTGAGACAATCAATGTGGAGCAAGATGGTAAGCCAATCCCGAGTTTAGAACTGCTTGAAAAGAAACTGCCTGGATCAAGTGACATGATCAAGATAGAGCAAGATGGCGAGCGAATTCCAAGTGGAGAGTTGGAAGTAAAAAAGACCGGCTGAAATAAACGAGACAACACAACGTGTGGACAAAAGTGAAGTTTTAGTCATTTTTGGTTTTTTCTCAAGGATATCCCTGAATAATAACATGCTTATCTCGGTGCTTGAATCAGTCACTATACGTATTATCGCTTACTTTAGTCATTCGTCTTGGTAAAGAAGTTTTATTTTTTTGACATTTATATTTATTCCTTGATGTTAATCTGTGCTTAGATGTCAGAATCTGATGTTTGAAGTTATAATACTCAGATAATCTGATATTTTTGACATGTCTATCAAACGACACTTTCTTTTGTGCAGGGGATATACTGAAGCAATCAGGGAGATTGAGCACCAATCCAAGAACGGGACCATCAAAAAAATCTTTGATGATATTATTTTAGCATGTGGCAGGTTTACTCTTCTACCCCTTATAACTTTAAATTAGTGACTCTCTATTTTAAACATGATTTTGCTTTTTGAGTTATCACTCTAACGTACTTTTTATTCTTAGTGGTGGAACAGTTGCTGGTTTATCAATTGCTACATGGCTGAGCGAGCTTAAAGCAAAAGTACATTTCACATACCTTATTCAACGAAATACTCTTAACATGGCTTACTGAGATTTCTGTACGGTCGTCAAGTTATTATTCTAAAAAATTTATGTCATGCAGTTTTATCTGGGACAAAGTATGGCTTGAAGCAAACGCATGGAAAGTTTAGGCTTGGTGCGAAAATGGTACGTATTTAGGCTTTTAATGGTTAAATAACCATAGATGTAACTGAAAGTGTGTGAGTGTCTATGTAGTCATCCTTTGTTATGTTAGCCTGGAATGCATTCGTCTATATTTTTAAGATGATGACTAGGTTAGTTATCTGATGTTTGCCATGTCTTAGCATTTATAGGAATCCTGAATAATATCTTCTGACATACATTATTTTCGTATAGGATCTGTATCCAGTGCTGATAGCTTGTCAACACAAATAAATGGGTTAAAGGGCCGATTCTTGTAATGGGTTAAATGGGTAAAAAACAGTAGAATGGGTCTAAAGTCACTAAAAATCTATTTGTAGTAAAATTCTACCTCATAATCATACCCATGGTTTCCAATATAGAGGAATAATGTATCTTAACTTCTTCAATATGCGGCTACATTATGTTGATAGATGTCATCATGTGCTTACTGAAGATTCAAAAATTAGATAATGGGGTCATCGAACTTAAAGCTTATTATAAAAGACTTTCCTACAGATGATAACTTTGAAAATATTCTGCCAAGACACTGTAGTGAGTTCACCAAAGCATTGCCTTACAGAAAATACACTAATCTAAAAGTGGGTAATCTGAATCTTGTAGTTAAGTTACCACCAAATGTAACCTGATTTGGGTCCAAAGACATATATTGCATATGGACTGGTTCAAGAACTTACAAGAGGCGATTCGATGACCAAACTTCATTGTGATAATGACAGATGCGGTATCACTTCAATCCAAAATTTGTATATCTAAGCCATTAGTATACAACTATCCGTAGTCATGTATGAATTTAGGTGAGTGTAAATGTTCAGGTAAATATATTGACACACACCAATGAAATATCAATTAGTAGCGAGCAACAGTTAGCAATTGAGGAATTAAAGAAAAAACACAAGAGTCAAGACGAAAAAGAAAATAACGCAAATCTTATTGAATGTGGTAACGGGGCTGATGATAATAAGGATGGCTCTACTTTGAATGAAAGGGGATACAGAGGGGATACACACAGGAAAGAGGTGGTGCTATTTGGGACATATTCCGTAGGGAAGATGTCGAATTCTTAAAGAAGTATATGTCCGATCACTACAAAGAATTTCGCGACACGCATTGTTGTCCTGTTACACAGGTATGTTTTACAAACAATTAACCATTTATTTTCTCAGAATCTATATTTTATTTATTGATCTTTGACAAATGAAGGGTTTGTATAGGTTTATCATCCTATTCATGATCAAGCATTTTACCTGACATTGGAGAATAAAAGTTTATAGTAATAACTATATATTCGTTGCATCACAATTAAAGATGTCTACAACTATGTTTAATAAAAAATTCCAACACTCATATTCCAAAACTCATTTAAAATCCAGTTAACACTTGGTTTCATTCTATGAGTGATGAGAACAAAAATGACTTCAAGAAATTGCAAGAAATGGATACTCAGCTTTCCCGAGAGGTAATTCATTGGAAATTTTTTGATATTTCATATGCGGTATCAGATACTCCACTATACAGTATGAAATTGGTTTCATTAAGAGAGTTTAGAATGATCGTTCCTGCTTATTTTTTGTAAAACTTATCTATCAGGATATAATATAACATGTCTTTGACTTTGAAAATGACGACAGGAAAGGAATTGTGGGACAAGTGCAGATGCTAACAGATTACACGCTTTCAGGTGCTTGCTCATAATTTTTAAAAACTAATAATTACCAAAACAAAAAATGTAGCCAAACATAAAAAATAAAACAATAATCACAAAAAACTAGTATATATATATATACGAAATGTAACGTCGGGGTTGTAATTAAATAGTTAGGCATTGGTGTATTGGAAATTGGCGAAACAAGGAAATATTTTTGGTATTAATATATTTGGATAACCGGACTTACTAAAAATAGTAACTTTTTAAAAATAGAAACTTTTCGAAAATAGAAAGTTTTCAAAAGTGTAACTTAACTTGATTAGGGATGGTAATTTAGTTCTAAATCGCCCAACGCGTATGGATTAGGGTCGTGAGTGTAGATCCCATAGCATGCTTCTTATTAAATAATATATGTAAATACGTATGTTGTGATTATCGTATGAGTCAATCGTACTCTATTATTTCTCTAATTGCGCGGCATAGTTCTAGGTCGCAGCCGAGCTATTTATTTGTTGATATTCTGTAATTGTGCATTGTTGATCTTTGTCTTCAATCAAGGTGAGTTCATAGTCTCGCATTTAAATTTTTTGAATGTTTTATAAACCCGCGAGGGGGATACATGCTTGTTTATACAAATCGAACACAAGTGGTTTTTGATACGTGACATGATTTCATTGCTGTGAGTTATTATACCTTCGTGTACCATTAATTATCGAGGAGGTAAAAGCGTACTGCAATTAATCGACCAATTAGGTTTGACAACCCTGTCTGGGGTATGAATCCATTGGTGAACACCCTGTCAAACGAACATTTTGTATTATGACAAGGGGTGTGTGGTATACCACCGGTCAGCAGTTATCTTCAGATGATACAAGTGTTAAGGTTCGGTGCATGAGCTCTAAGCAAGTGGAATATGATATATCTTGCCTAGCTAGCAAGTTGAATTTTTATGAACTATACTTGTGTTCAAAATGCTTAATTTTAAACTCTATGAATTCACTCAACTTTTGTTGACGTTTTTAGCATGTTTATCTCAGGTGATTATGCTTGTGCTTGCTTGGAGGGAAGTGATACGCGGATATCAAGGATATGGACTCGATGAACAATTCACATTCGATAAAAGAATTTTTGATAAATCGAGTCGTGTTGTGACTTATTTAGAATTATTTTTCCAAAACTATTTGGGGACCTGTGTACTCTGATCTTTTAATCAAAGTCGAATGTGATACTTATTTTAAAACGTCTCTTTTGACGTCGTTTTCTGTAACAAGTGTGTATGGACTATGAAGTAGCACCCCAAGTTGTGTTCCACTGCGTACCGAATTTTGGGGGTGTTACAGATTGGTATCAGAGCACTGGTTATAGCAAACTAGGCCGTTTTCAAAACCTGGACTATAACTATTTTTGAAAATTTTTAAGATTCTTCCACCGTTGTCCGATATCCGCGTGCGCATCCTTCCTGATCCTTTATATGCTTTATGTGGTATCTTTAATTGCATACTATGTGCGTAACAATTGGGTAGCACTTGGTATAAATAATGAATGANGGTCTTTTATCTAGCGAGTTAAGCTAACTTATAATAATAATCGAGGCAACTAGCATACAATCTCCCTTGTGTTCTATTTTAAAAACAAGCATGTTATCTCCCTCGCGGGTTTATAAAACAATTAAAGTGTAAAAATGCGAGGCTATGAACTCACTTAGTGATGTCGGACGAGAATATCGATGAATAAAAACTTCGGAAGTAGGCGCGTCAATCAACCAAGACCTATACAAATTGTAACGGGTCTTAGGTTTCTAGTCGATAAAAATTAACGAAAACTCATAAATTAAATAAGTATATGTATACATGTAGTTTATATGATGATCATGCTCTTGCAACATATTTATTTCACACTTAGAGTTTTTATTATTAGCCATTTTACTAGTATTGTCTAAATTAGCTCAAAAAGCCCAATAGGCCCATTAAGCAAGGCCATTAAGTTATTAAGTTAATATTATCACTCAAAGACCAGGTCCTAGCCCATTATTTAGGTCCAAATGGATTGGGCCTAAAGCTAAGTCCATAGAGTCCAATTTGTTACATTGGGCCTAGTGGCCCAATAAGGCCTTATGGCTCATTTAAGCTTGTAAATGACTCTTGTTATAAAAATTTTGGGTTCTCGAGGTCGGGATACTTTTATTATCAGTATGTTAGCATTTTAAAACTCCCAAAAAGTGGGTCTCACCACCTCGGGTTTTAGTTACAAAAATTGCTTTACATAGTATAGTGTTCGGGTAGTAGTAAATTTTGTATACTTTTATGTTTACGTAAATAGTCATAATTTATAATCCGTAAATGGTATAATTGATATATTTGTATCCTTAGTTTCATATTTAAGTGTACTCTACAGATCCAAAACCATTTTTGTACTTAGTTTAAGTATACTTATACATATGAACAATTTACTAAATAAATGTCAAGTTACAAATTCAGACTGAAATCTCACTTTCACCATTTTTTATGCCATTTACAAACCATAAGGAGTTGGTTGACTATCCAATTGATTCGGAATCTACATGATTTTATCTAGGTTTTATAGTTTTAACTTTTTAACCAACTCAGTCCGTAAATGTGACATTTTATACCATCTGTACAGCAAGGTCAGAATCCACTAGTTTTGGTATTTTGATCATATCTCACTCAATATTCACTTTCTAGAAATCATCCAATTTGCCAAGTGTTCATAAGAGAATTTTCTACAACCTAATGTAATCAAATCCAACCTCAAACCTGTTGAAAATTACCAAACCTATTGTTCATTACAGCCCCTAATTTCTATGATTATTTCACTTGTTTCAATGGTCATTTTAGCTATAATTAACCTAGATCTACACATGCATTATCATTTTCATTGCTTGATCATAAAATATTATACATATACATATACATTTTAAAATCAAAATAAACTTAAACAAGACTCATTAAATCTTTTACCACAAGAAAAGTGTAGACAAGATCACAATGATCAAAACAAGAACAAGCTTGATGAAGGCTTCAACTCCAAGCTTAATCTCCACCCAAAATACTTTTGATCACCATTTTCTTTACTCAGATATCTTATAAAAACCTCCTTGTAACTTCAGCCCCAACTTATATAAAAACCTTCTTGAAAAATCTCTTTTATCACCTCAAAAATATAGGGATTACACTAAGTAGTCATATTTACTAGTGTTCATCTTTGATTGTTCTTTAAAAAATTATGAAATGGGTGTTTATGGTGTTATATGTGGTGTCTAAGGTGATGAGGGAGAGAGCAATCTCAGATTTTTGGTTAAAAATATGGCTAGTGTGTGAGTTAGATGGTCAAAATTGAGCTTATATATGTCTAGACTTGAATTGCCAAGTGTTATAGTTACACTTGATCAAGGCTTTCCAAAGGGACACCTCTCCTTTGGTTTTGTCACCCTTTGCATGGTGAGATTAGTGGGATAAGTAGTTTACTACTTGTCCCACTAATTGTTAAGGCGGGTATTTTCAAAGTCCGATATTTAAAAAGGTACGATTTGTAGTCGTTTTTCGTAAAAAGTAAAAATAGTACAAGACACGAAAAATAAAAACAAATGCAATAAAATATTTCTACGGCATTTTGGAAATATAAACGTCGATGCCTTACGTAGAATTCGCCGGTTCTTCATAAACGTTACTTAAATTACAAGTGTAAGCCCTAATTCTCCCGGTTAGTCGTGAGTTCATATCTCATCATAAAAGTGAAAAATATATTTAATACTCGAGAATAAAATAACGACCTGAAATTGACGGTTTGTCACACAAAAGGTGTTTGTCAAAATGCAGAAATTATAGATATGCCTAGATGGGATAGTGGTCAACTGCACAGAAATTCAGAAGGTCAGATTAAAAGAATCCGTGACCTCTGATGGCGGTCCCTTAATTACTGGCGGTCCCATATATATTGGGGGCCGCCTAGTATTTTAGGGGCCCGTTTTCTGGAGACAGAAAACTTTTTCCATAATTTCCTAATAATTTTTTTTTCTAAATTTCCCTTTTTGAGTCAATTCTATTTCATCATGAATCATCTAATACTTATTTTCTAACCTCATAATATCAATTATCTTGAGTTCTATGAGGGAAGCATATGTAGACAAATTTTATCAAAAGATAAGCATGCATAATATCATATATATATATATATAGCAAAAGTCTATCAAGGTGCATGCAAGCATTAGTTTAGGATGATAAAATTGAAAGATCATCCATGGCAAGCTAAGTTTCCCATACTAAGTACTAAGTTACTAATAAGTAGCATAAGTTTAAACAACTAATCATAATAGATTAGTAAATAATATAGATAATAATGTCATAAAGCAATTTCCCTCATTGCTCACTTCTTCATGTTTCTCCACAACCTTCTAAGACTTTCTCCGATTGACCTTACTCCATCACGATGCTCATCTCGTAATTGTACTTGACGGTTGATGATTTCGGTTTGGCGAGTGTAAAATGGTTCAAGGTCAGGGTCAATGTTAGGTGGGTTTTGAAAGACTTAAGGAACTTGATTGGTTAAAGAATTGACATAACGAATGGGGGAAGGATAACTTGCACGCGAGGTCCCTTCGTCATTCCCATCGTCATCATCATCGTTGAGATGAGATAAGGATGGTTGACCAAAGGCGGAAGAAGAAGTGGAATGACGACCTCTTCTCATGCCACGATCTCTTTTGGGTTTTTGCTCTAGTTGAGCGATAAGAGGAGTCATGACACGATCATACAAGACATAGGACTCATTTTCCAGTTCGGGATTTTCCATAACTATGAATTTAAACAAACGAGTTAATAACATACCATAGGGTAGAATTAACCTCTTTTGTTTAGTAACCCACTCTATTCGTTTTGACATGAAATAGGCAAGGTTGAATTTTTCAAAGTGTACGACATAATAAAGCATATAACAAAGACATGCAGGAACATGATCCCGATTACCCCCCAGACAAAAGACATTTTCCCATATATTTTCTTCTAAAGGCTTCAGGGTTGGCTCAATTTCATGAGTTAGAACTTGATATTCAATGACATCAATCTCTTCCTCATGACGGATGCGACGAACTTGACCATCTCGATCAATTCGAATAGACGAAATAATGTCCTCAATGGAAGGAAGGTTGGTTTGATATGAACCATCCGAAGGGATACCATATGCCAACTCATCAAGTCTCCATCTATCGGTAAAGACACACGCACCTTCACAAGGTACATCAAGAATTAGAGCAAATTATTCAAGAGAGTAAGAAAAGAATTGATTTTGAATAACAAACTCGATAAACATTTGACCTTCATCAGAATAACTGACTCGATATTGACTATAAAACTCAAGAATGAATCGAGGACAAATTTATTCATTTATTTCAAGGAAACACTCGAACTCGACAAAATGGAACAAAGATCGAACCTAGTTTAGATTCGCAAAGTTGTCAAAAAGCACCCGACCCTCATGAATGTAACGACTTTCAAGGTCTCTTAGTTTTTCTTTTATAGGTGTACGGTATTCATGTGATATCATTGGTATGTAGGCTCTTGTATTTTTATGATCTTCGGATGACTTACGAGGCATGATTTCCTAAAACAAAAAGCGAAATCACATTTTATTATCGTTTCACTTGTAGTTGGTTATGCACATTGCTTCTAGTGTGTGTCTAGAGGTAACAAATGTGGATAAACGATTAACTCGACCTAAATATAAAATCCTAAGAGTTAACCCAAACGCTCCTTAATTTGTTTTTTCTCATCCAAACAAGTCGAAAAATACATATGAGTTATGTTTCTCGAAATTTGTTCATGAGATCATTATGCATGTGTTTGAAAATGTTTTTGGGTTGGATTAACAATGCATAACAACAATTTTATTTTGTTTCTAACGTGAGTGATTTGAACATAAAATTGGGGTTTTGGTTCGAAATCAATTTTTTAACAAATTCACTAATGTATGAAAATCTTATATCTACGGGAAGCATATTAGTTATACATTGTATCCTAGTTGTCTTAATTGTACAAAATCGAAAGAAAACACGAAAATCCCCAATTTCAATTTTTGGTGTTCATCATGAACCCTAGACTCAAATTGAATGAAAACAGATTAAATGACATACAATTGATGATCTTTGTGATATTAGAATTGATTATTAGTGTTGATTTGATCTTCAATTGATGTTTAGATGGTTGATTTTGAGTTTTGGTGGGTTTTGGGTCGTGTTCGTCGAGTGCAGCAGGTAAGGGGGTGTTTGTTTTTCTGTTTTGAAATTTTTTGTTTAAATGTCCCATTTTGTGACTTACTGGTGGCGGTCCCATATTTATCGGCGGTTCCAAATATATTGGGGGCCGCCTATATGGGGGCCGCCCTCAGTCAAGGGTTTTTGAACTTGGTTTTTGATAAAAAATTTACGAAGAGGAGTGACATTTTAATTTGCATTTCACGAATTAAATATGCTTAATGTACTTCGGATGAAGTATTTAAGTTGTCACGACACGGAATAAAACACCGACTAGAATTGAGACAGAAGAAAGAGAAGCGGACTAAGATGATTTATGGAATGTGTTCCATCATTCCTAAACCAAGACGTAGATAGTTAAACGATTCACGTTTAATGGGTTTTGTAAGAATGTCGGTGATGTTGTCGACGGACGGGACTTTTTCAATTGAGATATGTCATTTCTGGACATTATCACGAAGAAAGTGGTGACGTATTTTGATGTGTTTGGTACGAGAATGTTAAGGTCAATCGTGCCTTTGTTGTCGCACATGATGGGAACGTCGTCGAATCGTACGTCGTAGTCGATGAGAGCTTGTTTCATCCATAGTGCTTGTTGACATGCCTTTCCAGCGCTTACGTATTCGGCTTCGGTAGTGGATATAGCAAGAGCGGTTTGTTTCTTCGAGAACCAAGATGTTAAACAACATCCCACGAACGTACAAATATCACTAGTGCTCTTTTGGTCCACATAATCTTTTGCATGATCAGAGTCGGCATATACTACTGTTTCTATGCCGATTCCCTTAGGATACCATAATCCTAAGTGCGTACTGACTTTAATGTATCAGAAGATACGTTTAACTGCTTCAAGATGAGAGGTTTTGGGAGCCTCTTAGAAGCAGGAATAAAGGCAGACACTAAACATGATATCGGGCCTACTTGCCGTTAGGTATAATAAACTACCTATCATGGCTTGATACTTGGTACTATCTACTGACTCACACTCTTCATCTTTCATAAGTTTGGTATCGAAGGACATGGGGTTTTCATTGGTTTAGATTCTTCTAAGCCAAATTTCTTAAGCATTTCTTTAATATATTTATATTGATTAAAGAAAAGATTGTGATTAAAGAAAATACCATCTTCCATTTGTTTTTTTTGTAATCCAAGGAATAAGTTAAAGTTTTAAGTTCACCCATCATGCTCATTCTCAGAAATAGTCTGCATAATGATTTTGGAATATATCATCTACACATGTTTATTGTTAGTCGCACACCACCCTTACCAGGAATATATTGTCATCGATATATTTTTAATATCTATGATGATATTTGAACTTTTAGTCATAGTACAAAAGGTCGTTATCTACCATTCCCAACTTATTATATTCATGTTTAATAACGGAAAGCTTTTTTTTACTATACATACCAAGCTTTTTGTGGTACTTGTTCTATGTCCATTATAAAGCTTTCTTTAATTTATAAACATGATCTGGTTTTTCGAAATCAATGAATCCTGGAGGTTGTGCCACGTATACCTCCTCATTGATAAAACCGTTCTGGAATGCACTTTTTACATCCATTTGGAATAGTTTAAAACCTAAGGCATAAGTTTCATCATAATCGTTGCCCTCGTGTTGGTTGTAGCCTTGAGCAACTAACAAGACTTATTCAAGATACAATGAGCTTAGTATCATGTTGACAAAGGGACTTACGACTTGTGGGTCGTTTCGGGTCAGTACAAGAGATACTTTGTCTCCTCGGAAGAAGAATAGCCCGCTCTCTAGCCGACTGATCCCGTGATCAATCTAGGAGCGAATGTGTCACATCTAGAGGGTGTACCACAATCAGAGGTGTCCTTCTATTACTCGTCCATTGAAGTTATAAAGAGAGCAAATGATGGGTCTTATAGCAATGATCATCAGAGGATAAAAGGTAATACTGGTCCGAAGAATCTCGATGGTAGTTCCTATGTACAATCCTTTGCAGGATTGGATTTTTGTCTTTTTTTCCTATGATTGTCATATTCCTAGGTTGAGGAACTAACTCCCAAACGTCATTAGCAATGAATTGATTTAATTCTTCTTGCATGGCGACTATCCATCTTTCATCTCCTAATGCTTCATTCACATTCTTAGGTTCTATAGTTGATATAAAACAAAAGAAGTTACTTTAGTTTTGGGCTTGTGATCTAAGGGTTCTTAGGTTAAGGTTTCCTATGACATTTTCTAATGGGTTGTTCATAGATTCCTTAATGTTGATTATTTCATCAACCTCTAAAGTTTCATCCACAATGTCGTTTTCTAGGTTTTTCCTTTTACCGTTGATCCTAATTGCTTTTTTCATCTAAGTATCAATCCACCAAGGGTTTGATTTGTTTGATGGTGGAGGTGTTTCATCGAATGTCAGTTTAGTATTCTTCAACTTTTCTAGTGTTGTTTGTTCTAGGATGATATAGCTTTATATTTTGAGAATAAACCTAAAAAGACACATTCGTATGACTTTGGGTCCAACTTGGTAAGTAGTCTTTGTGTTCAAATGAAAGCATTTGCTTCCATAACACTCTAAAATAAATCTAGTGTAGGTTTTTTCTTCTCTTAAGAGTTCATAAGGTGTTTTTCTAGAATGCCTCTAATCGAGAATTCGGTTGGAGAATGTATGTTTGAAGTATCTACGACGTTACACCAAAATAAATACATTTTGTGGTAAAGATTGCTCATTCAAACATAGGTTCCTACTCATTTCTTGAGTGTCCTATTTTATTACTTTCAACCACGCATTTGATTAAGGACGTGGTGGAGCCGAGAAGTTATGTGTAATACCGTTAGTTTTGCAAAAATCTCCAAATTGCACCTAATTATCAAATTCTCTATGTGGTCGGTTTAATTGAACTATTGTACTAATTGGGTTTTGGATTTTCCTACTAATATTTTGAATTGATCGAAAAGCTGCGGTTATCCTTAAGAAATCTAGTCCAAGTGCAACTAGAGTAGTCATCTTATATGACTACGGGTTTGAAGGGTTTCCTTCGTAACTCCGATTTTTTATGGCGATGGACGATGAGATCTATATAGAGAAGTTCTAAGCATCTTGTTGTTGAGACTACATTATTAGCTTTGTGACTAGCATGAGTTTGTTTTCCAATTTTGCAAGCATCACAAAAATGTTGATCAAACTTAAGCTTAGGTAAGTTTCTAACTAAGTCCTTAGAGGCCAACGATTGAATGAGATGCATATTTGCGTTTCTTGATCTCCTATGCCACAAGGTGGAATTTTCATCAATCGTTGTTAGACAAATTTGATCCTTTGGCCTATTTCCTAATTTCATCACATATAAGCCTTTCTGCCTAATACCTCTACCTATGACTTTACTGTCCTTAGTGATTTCACTATCATGTTCAGAAAAAGTTACTCTACATTTATTGTCACATATTTGTCCTATAATTAGCAAATTAAATCCTAAGTTATCAACATGTTCTACATTATCTATTTTGAGAGTCATTAGAAATTGTACCTTTGCAATGTGTTACCGCGAAGATTACTCACCAAAAAATGAACATTACATTTTATTATATGCCTTGTAAGTGGAGAAGAGTTTTCGGTTACCCGTCATATGCTTAGAGCATCCGCTATCCTTGATCCATTCGTTGGGCTCTAAGTCAACTCCAAGGCATATCTATTTATTTAAGACAATAACTCAAACATTTGGTCCCCAATATCTCATGGGTCCAAAGTTGTTAGTGCCAAACATCCCTTGCATTTGATACAATTGGGGGGGAATGGAAGGACATATTTTCCCACGGCATGTAAATTGACTGTGGAAAGTTGTTCTACTTACGAAGAAAGCACATGAGGTTGTTTTGTCGGACACAACGTGTCTTTTTGGTTGCGGTGTTACTAGGACGAGGGAATAATTATTATTGCCCCTCACGCATTCTAGGAGGTGGAGTTTTTGATCTAAAGTTGGGTTTAGAGAATCTAACTATGGGTTTTGACAATGGCTTATAAAATTGTTTACTTTCATTGTTACCAGCAACGGGAACTTTGGCCTTGTTTACAATTATGTGTTTTGTTCTAGGACCCAAAATGGATTTTTGAAAAGACACAGTTTTCTCAGATCCAGGCGTTGCTGGTGGCGGTTCCAATATTTATTTTAGGTGGCGCCTGAACATAAAGGGGGGACACCCATTTTATGGGAACTCCATTTGGAAGCCTTTTTCTGAGCTTTTACAATTTTATTTCTTTGTTCCACTAGATGATGCTCAAATGAATTAAACCTAAACCTAGATTATCACGGAGGGTTGTTTTTTGATTATTTATCATTTCATTTTAAGAATGTGTACTTCTTTTTAAAATTTGTGTTATCTAGTAGATTCATTTTGAGTTTTTCATTCTCATTTTTAAGTACATGACACTTTGCACAAATCAAATCAACTCCCTTATTTTTTTCTCGAGTGTGGAAATTATCTTTTAATTCTCTAGTCATTTTCTAGACTATTTCTAGTAGCTTTTAACTTTTTGTTTTTAGGATTATCTTAGACTCTTTTTGCATAACTTTTCATTTCGTTGTCTAAAACCCTAATTCTTCAATGGATGAGTTTTCATCACTAAAGTAAGATGATTCGGAACATACCTCACTTGATGCGTGAGCTACAAGACACGTTTCATCTTTGACCTTTTCATCATCTTCTTCACCGCTATCGCTCCAAGAACCTCCAACAAATGCTCTTTGGTTCTTGTCTCTCGGTGGCTTTGGACATTCTCCAATAAGATGATTTGGATACTCAGCCATCATAAAGCAACTTCCTTTAACTTTGCCTTTTTGTCGTCTTCGACTTCTTTGAAAGGTCTTTTTGTTGTTACGAGGTATGTATATGAATATACCTTTTATATTAAAGAACTTCTTGTAGTCTCTTACCGCTATTGCGTACTCTTAGGTCTTCACTTACTGAAGGCGACCACTCTTCATCACTTAGATTCTTTCTTAGCCTTTAAAGAAAGAGATTTTCTTTCAATTTTGCTTTGACTATTTCAGGGAACTTTCTTGATGATCATTCATGGACTTTAAGGTTTCTAATGATGCTCATCAAGAGAGAGTGATGTTATGTCTTTAGTCTCTTTAATCGCCATGACCTTTGCTCTCCATTTAGGAGTAGAGCTTAAGAATACTTCCTTAACTGTTCTTCTAGAATAACCATCATCAAGGGCTTTAAGACTAGTGATAATAGTATTTTAATCTAGCAAATGCATATTTATAGATTGTCTTCGGAAAATGACGAAATTGTTCCATATTGTTGAACCAAAGGTCGATCTTTATTATCTTTGAATTGGCTTATTACCTTGTTCGGTTGTGATTAACAAAGTTTTCCCAATTTCTTTTTCCGCGGTACACATGAAAATTCTTTCATATTCTTTTCCCAAATATCTTTTGTCGTATTACACACAAAAATTCTTTCATATTCTTTTCTTGGCAAAGCATTATAAATAACCATTTTGGCTTCATTATTTTTCGCAAGCCTTCTTTTAAGTTCATCACTTTGTTTTTCAAAAGGGACAACCTCGTCAAGTTGGTTTCCGGATTTTAAATAATGGGTTGAAAATCACTGTTAGTAATAACATGCCAAAGATCTAGATATTTTGATTTAACATATGTCTCGAATCTATTTTTCCAATAAATAAAACAATCGCTTTCAAAAAGTGATGGTCTTTGCATAGATTGCCCTTCTACATATTTGTTGGAATCCATATATCGATCCAAGCTTTAAAATACAATATATTTTAAAAATCTTGAGTGACCTTGCTCCTGATACCAATTGTGGAAACTAGAAGGGGGGGAGGTTAAATAGTTTACACGTTCTTTAGCGTTTTAAAAGTTTACTTTCAAAAATATTTAGATCCGAGTTATATGTTTAACCAATTCACAATATGAACAAGCAATAACTATCTAAACTAGAACTAGATAACAACAATAATAATGTAAAGAGATGAGGATAGAAACAACCAAACCAAGACACCAAGATTTTATAGTGGTTCGGCTACGAAGCACCTCTTCGCCATACTCCACTCCCCGAGTATCCGACTCGAGATTTCACTATGTCAACAAGCTCCCTTTAGGCGGAGAAAACCGTTTACACGTCGCTTACATTATTTTCTGACACTAAGCTAAATGTCGAGTCCTAATCTTAGCAAGAACTAATCTACCACTTCACAAGATATACACTCTCACAAAATCTACACTATCGGATCTACACAATATCTGAATCACACAAATACACAAGATAATTACAATAGAGATTTGGGACTTAGAAGAAGAGATGAGAGATCACTAATTAACACTTCGTTTCTTGGCGAATACGAGTGTTCTTCTCTTGGACTTGATAGAGAGGAGAGATGAGAAGGAAGAGATGAGAAGAATAGATTAGATCACGTAAAACAAGATCTAAGTATGTTAGTGATCAAGAGTTTTAGTGAGAGAAAGAGAGTTTTATGTTCATATTGAGAGAAGAAAGAAAAGACTAAAAAATTTCGTGAAAAGAGGAATCATTTTTCTGCTGGGAATGGAGCAATATTTATAGGTAGGGAATCCCAACGGCTCTCTGGGGGCGGTCCCTTATATATAAGGGGGTCACCAGGCCTATAAGGGGGCCGCCGCCTAGACTCCGCTCTATTTTTTTGTCTTTTTGTAGGGAAGGTTGTATTTGGTGTAGAAGCTTCCATTTTAGGGGAAAAATTAGAATTTTAAATTTTAAGTTTTTAATAAAACTTTTAATTTTAATTTGAAAATAATTTGTAAAATTATTTTTGAAAAAAATACTTTTGTAGAATTAAAAGTGAGGATTAAGAGAAAAATATTTTCTTGATCACTAATCATGCTTAATTATTTTGTTTGTCAATACCTTAAGTGATCACTAATCTTAGAAATGAAATTTTACATTTATTAATTTGTAGACGTTTATTTTTATTGTAAACGTTTTTACATTTTGTTATTTTCAAAACCTTGAGAGATCGAAAAATATAAATAACGTTTTTAGGCTTTATTTGTATTAACAAAACAAATAAAAGTTTACGTCAAACAAGTGTTATATTATTTTTACGAAGATAATTATTATCTTTTCATATTTTATTTTTATTGGTTACGTAAAACGTGTATGTTTCACAATAAAATACATTTATGCATACACGGAAGCACCAATACACATCTATGCTTCAACAAATACCCACTTTTATACCCAATACCTAAAATTTAATCAATTTTACACTTAATAAAGCCCTTAGGCTGGGTCTATACATACAACACACCTAATAAATCCTAACTCTCCATTAATATCCCATCACTTTGTTATAAACTTACAACTAGTACAACATTGAACCTTGTTTCCATAAATTGTCGCATCACTTGTCCTCCTTTGTACCCTAACCGTACCCTCATCCTAGGGAGGATGAGAACACTTGTACCATTACCACTAAACCACTTATAATCCATGGTTTTGTTTAGAAAACTAGCTAGTTCTTGCCTTATAAATAAGACCTCAAGTGTAAGCCTTATGCACACACATTTCCTTTACAAGCAAACATACAAATTCTCTCTTGTTTTCTATATAACCCCACGACTCAAAAATCCCATCTAGGGTTTCCATAGTTTTCAATTTACAAAGACTTCAAGCATATAAGTGTTCTTAGGTATAATATCTAAGGTATATCAAGGTGGTTTGGAAGCTTGGGTGTTGATTATACAAGTGTTTATATCAAGAAGAAATTAAGGTCTTCAAGTTGGAATTAGGGTTTTCTTGAAAGTATTTAGGGATAAATACTTGTAGTTGATTTGGGTATCATCTTCATACTCTTCATTGAGGTCTAAACATAACCCTAATCTCTTCTAATTATTCATTTACATATTTTATATACTTGTTATTATTTTTTTAGGTAAAAGGGAAATTCTTCGGTAAAATATATTACACCAAAAAGCAGTTAAGTACAATGGAATGTGGCTGGGATGCGAAACGGAGAATTATTTAAACCCTTAACACGCGAAGAATATATTTAACTGGAAACGAAGAATATATTTAATATATTTAAACCCTTAACACGCGAATTTCCCTTAACTGCTTTTTGGTGTAATATATTTTACCTGGAAACGAAGAATTTCCAGTTAAATTTATATATTTAATTCTTTAAATATATTTAATTATTTAATATATTTAATTTATATATTTAACTGGAAACGAAGAATATATTTAAACCCTTAACAAGCGAAGAATATATTTAACTGGAAATTCTTTATATATTTAATATATTTAACTGGAAATTTATCCGAAATAATTTAATATATTTTCTTTATATATTAAATATATCAATTCTTCGCGAAGAATATATAAAGAATTTAATATATTAAATATATTTAACTGCTGGAAATTCTTTATATATTAAATATATCAATGTTATATATTCTTCGAAATTCTTTATATATCATATAAACGAAATAATTCTCCGAAGCAGTTAAATATATTTACAATGTATGAAAACTTTATATGCGAAGAATTATTTAAACCCTTAACACATTACATCATAACACATATATGATAAATATACATATAATCACATGTTATAGTCCAAGTTACTTACCTTAGCTCCAAAGCTAAGTTTATCATAATCTTCATCATTCTTCCAATGCTTCCTAAAACATAATTATCATAACCAAATTCGTATGGAATTGAATTTTTAAAAAAAACTGTAATAAGGTTAATAAATTATTGTACACACCCTTTTTATCTCAAATTCCTCATATGTCTTACCATGATATATAATCAATGACCACAAATTTAACTCTAATTAGTAATAATTTAAGGTGTTCTTAGTCATTTATAATTATATTCCAAACTCCTCGTAATCATCATATGTTCATTTCAATGATCATAACCCTCAAAATCATTAATTTGATCTTAATTCATTAATTTACCTTAACCCACATTCATAAACACCCTAATTATTGGTTTAGAACTTCAATTATCCAAAACCCCCCAATTTTAGGTACATGAACCCTAACCTTTTAATTCACAATTAACTCAAGAAATATGATTACTTACTTGTGAGAATCATTGCCATGGTCTTAACCCTTGAATGAGACATTAAATATCTTCATCAATAATCATCAAACTTGAGTTCTTCCCTCCTCTTTGTGATTTCTAGGACCGTCATCACAATTCACCTACAATATTTCTAGATAATGTTTTAGATGATCCAGGAATTGTCTAGGAGATAAATGGTTAGTTATAAGCTGTAGTATATTGGATATCACAATACAAGCTTAGGAATGATGGGTTGGCCAAATTTCTAGAGAGAGAAAGTGACTAGTCTAGTGAGAGAAAACACCTTAAGTGTATGTATTATCAAATGAACAACCAACCCCTTCCCATGGATGGAAAGGGGTATTTATACAAGTGTTTTGGTGCCCCTAAATGGGCCATGGAGTGGGCTAACAAGTGGGTAAAGACCCGGCCCAACACCATAAGTCGTACGGTAACTAAACGATTAAAACTAAGACTACGAGCTAACCTATGCTAGTATATCACACGGGGTGACGGTCTTTTCTGGATTTTTCATAATCCTAACAATTCCCCCTAAGGGAGGTCACCCCAGATAATACAAATTGAATCCTAGCATTATATTTGACTTAATCTTTAATTCTGGCTTGTAGTCTTTGATCTTCAACATTTTGGGGGTCGGTTTTTTTTGCCTTAAAACATCAAGTAGTGATCTTTGAGCTTTGTTCCTTGGACTTGAGTGATCTTTGAGTTTCGTTTGAGATCACCATCCACTTTAAATCTCTTAATCATCCTTGTTGTGGAATATTTCCTTCATGTGATGTTGTGACTTTCGGACCCGCAACTCACATCTTCTGATATGATTTGTTCTTATCAGAGTTACGGAAGCTGTGTTGTAGGTCTTTCAGTTGTCATGATGTTTTTTATTAGAAACATTAAGTGTGAGCATGGGGTTGTGAATTGACTGTACTGAAACGAGGCATCTGCATCTCCATCTTTATGTAATTCTAAAATACAACAGTTAACAATAAAGCTTGGTGACGAATATGGCTTTGTCATTCATCAAAGTTCGGTTGCATTAACCTCTGGTTCTGTGAGGACCGTTTTACAGTATAAATACTGTACTTGTGATCAGGTAGATTCATTATAAGAACCTCATTGACAGGGTTTCCAGCTCAAAGTGTTAGATCATCCAACGCAGATGCATTAGATTCACTGTACTTGCTAGTATCTCTTTACCGGACACCTCAAAGCAGGCTACCTCACTAATAGTATTGCTACTAATAGAACGGTAAGAGTGAATCAGTGAGTTACTTTCTCAACGATTGAAGATAAATTTGATTTGAAAATCAATCGATTTTTTTTGTGTCACTAGTTAATGATTTTTGTAAACACATCGAGAGTTTTAAGTTTTTCAAAATTACATCTCCGTCAATCATAATTTAGACCGAAATCGATGCCTAGTGTCACAAGGTTTGATCCATTAAGTACTCACAAAGTCACCTACTTGAGCTTGTCTGATGTTGGATCTAGCTGTTTCCATCTTCACTGTGTTACTTCGTATCACTCAGATGTTCTGAATATCACAAGGTTAAATGCGTAGGACTCTTAAGATAATCCTTGTTTTCATAGTGTGTGAAACACAAGTATATTGGAATAGTGTCCTAACAAGATTTATTGATGATCTCATGGCTCTAGACTCAATTGTGCATTTTTGGTTTTTGGTAGTCGGAGGCTAGAGCGGACTGCCACCTTTTCAATATCGTCTAACTCGGAGTGAGAAAGACGATAGAAATGTATTGATCTCCATGAGAAGTGAAACAAGAATCCTTTGAGGGATCTTGAGTGGCTATGGAGGGTTGTGCAGCGTATCACTGGGTCCATGATACTTGTCTTCAATGTCAGCAATCAACCATGTGATTTTGACAGCATATGCAGTGACCCAGTTTCTGCCTAGGGTTTAAGGAGGGCTGCATTCTTTTCACCCTTTATCTTAGCATTTCTTTTTTATTATTCAACCCTTCAGTGCTTATCGAGAAAGAGGAACTTCATTACTAGAAACCTTGTTGGGTGTGTTCAGTACTAGCAGCCCATCCAGTCCACACTAATTCCCTTATTCTCACATTACTCCTTTTATAATCATACTAAAGGACTTCTTACACCGAACTAGTAAGATTTGACCATGGGAGATCCCTCCGGCTTGGCGGGATCATGGGATCGAGTACCAAACCCCTTACCATCCTGATAACTCCAATATAGTAATAACATGGTCGGTCTTAGGTGATTCCTCAAGTGCCATTCATAAACCATTCGCTCCCCCTCAATATGTTGCTTCGATATTCGAAAGAGTTTTAGCACATATCAGGAGAGCCTTCACTTGAGTTAAGAAATCTATATTTTTTTCAGATTTCTTAATTAAATTTACAATTTTCTCCCCCGAGTAACAAATTTCTAATTCCGTTGAAGTTTTTTATAGGTCTCAATTGATTTAAGTTAGGAAAACTTAGGAGAAAGTATGTCAGGTTTATACAAGCCGATTATGGAACATATGAATACTTAATATACAAGCCTAAGAGACAATTTAATCACTACTTTACAATGGACATATGACAACAACATATAAGAAAACTACCCCTCATTCGGTTCTCTTCAGCAGTCAGTAGTCTCCTTCTCTTATCCTGCCACCAACAAAGCTTTCCAGATTCCGGAAGATACGTCTTGTCTTAAGTGTTTCGTATGGCAAACATAAACCCCTTGCTTCTGTCGACAGTCTTTCTTCGTCCAAAAATACGTGTATATCAAAACCGGATGCTCTGTTGACCCTGAATTCCTTGACTCTGTAATCCAATGCTTCATCAATCTGTTGTAGAGTACCATCACTGAACTTGTGGATTTCATTGAACCTCATGATCATCTGAACCCCATATTTGTCCCTAAACGTGACGGCCCTTGGAGAGTCAATTACTGTGAAGTCATGCTTGTACTCAAATCCCTTGGCATCCCATCGAGGTTTGGTGAGGTTTAACTGCGTCTGGTAGCTCTCAATCCCTAGCTGGAAGTCTTCTACGCGTTGTCTGATAACCAAGTTTCTGGTCCATAAGTTGACAGCAGTAGTGAGAATCTTTTTGTCTTCGGGTGAGAGATGGTTCAAGTGACCTTGAAGATTCAACAAGTACAGATCTTCAAAGTCACTAGGGTACAGATATTTGAAGTCCCTTTCCGCGATGACATATTCCTTGAGATCAGCTCGACGAAGGACAATCTTCTTCATGTAATTGTACCCATACATTGGGAAGACTTCAATTCTGACGACACTTAAGATACGCATATGGGTCCGTACAGCCCTGCGATCACCTTCAGATGTGTGTCGATCAATGTAGAACCGTTGTCTTTGAAACCACCAGTGAGATATACCATACATCGCAGCGACGTCATACTTGCATTCTTCTTCAATCCACATCTGATCCGGTACCATTTGCTCTAAGCCGACATCAGGATAATAGGCAGCCTTCATCTTCGAGATTGACAAGGCGGGCCTGCCTATTTTGCGGCCGTACCGTAGATATTCCAAGTCTTTGTTGAAGAAGAAATCCGGTTGTATTGTGACATGACCCGGATCACCACCCAACGGTAGTGGTTTGCTGACGTTGTACCTTAGGATTGCATCGTCCACTTGATCGGTGAGAAGTTTGTGGCATTCTTCCATTTGGAACTGGAGATGAACTACGTCGGGATGAAAGACTTTGACAATTTCGTATGCAGGGCCTTCCAGGTCTTTTTGAGTCAGTTCAGAGATTCCTTGCTTTTTGCAATACCAGTCCATGAATGTTGCCATATCACCGATCTGAGCAAGTAGTGAGTTCTCTGGTGGAGGTGTATAGGTAGACTTCAGAGCAGAGGCCCAGTTGTTCGTTGGGACGGTCAGATCAGATGATGGGATGGACCAGGCAGGTTCAGGTGTAGCAGGTCGGTCTTCAGTGATAGGCTTCCACCAACTCTGCCTCAAGTTTACAGTGGGAATATGATCACGTCCAACGTCTTCACCACTAGATGAGTATGCTTGTTCGTCTGCAGTCGTATCGTCATCCATATGAAGTTCTTTAGGAATTGGTGAGACAGACGGCTTAAGTCTGGTGTCGGTCATCATCCAAGCCGTATATTCTGCTGAAGCAGCCGTCTTTGAGGAGCTTGGGGCAGCGGTGCTTGTAGACTGACCACCCTGATTGTTGGATAGAGGTGGAGGAGGAGGTGGTGATTGAGACGACCTAGAAGTGCCAGAGGCTCCTGAAGTTCTAGAGGGACCTGCTGGTGGTGGAGGAGGAGGTGGAGGATGAGGTGGAGAGCCAGGTGGTGTTTTAGGTGAGCCCTATCTCTTTTTCTTCTTTTTCCTTGCTTCAGCCAAGTCAGACAGGAGCTGGTCTCTGTTATCTCAGGCCATAGACTTCTCCAGAGCCTCGTACAGTGTCATGTGATCTTTATGAGTTTGGTAGGATTTGGATTCCCACATTCGGTTGTAAAGAATTTCTTTCATATCAGCTTCTGGCAGGTCTCTGAAGCGTTCCTTGAGTGGTGCGTGCATAGCCCAATCAACAGCATCCGTGACTATTTCATCTACAGCTTTGCTCACTTAATTGGGAATATCTTGATTCTCCAACCTGTACAGTGTGGACCCATGTTTGTCTAATCTTTCCTCCAGGGCTTGGCTCGCATCCACCAAATCCGTGATATGTTGTTTGAGTTCTCCTAGACAGTTGAGTAAGATGGAATCTGAGGAAACTTGTTGTGGATGATGTGGTAGAGGAATGGTTGTCATAATTGTTGTTGTTGCAGTTGCAGTTGCGGTTGTGGTGGTTGGTAAAGGCCGATGCACAGTGGGAGAATTGAGTACAGATACGAGATCCATCACTGGTGAAGTCATAGGAGGGATAGCAGAGGTGTCTTGATGGATTGTGACGGACACCATTGATTCAGCTTTTGTATCTGCTGTTGTCTTCTCATTATTAACTTCTGGGGTTTATCATTGAAGAATTGATCGCCAAAGCTGAAGTCTTTGGCTAAGTGTTGTAGAGAAGACAACGTCCCTGTAGAGCTGGCAGGCTCCTCGGGAATCACCGGATCGTCAACCGTCAGCTTAAGATTCTCCTGAACGTTAGGGTATGCAGTGGCGGTGAACTCTTCATCCATTTGTCCCGGTTGTGGTTGACTTGTAGCGTCAGTGGCCTCAGCATCTGTGTGTTCAAGGTTTGGTCCAGCATGAACACCAGGAGTTGATAGAGTTTGAGACACTGTATCATTACCAGGGTTTGGTCCAGCCTGGCCTTCATCTTGTATACCAGGGTTTGGTCCAGCCTGGCCTTCGTCTGGAGCACCACTTTTGACTACGGGAGGCACTTCCTCATCTGATTCCGTGTCACTTTCAGTCAAGCCCAGTTCAGCATACAGGGACGATGATTCGTCATGACCCGAGGGTTCAGTTGGTGCGGAAGTACGTCTTTGAAAGATGTATTGTTCAGTTGGGCTCTTTTTCTTTGGAGTTTGAAGATTGAGTAGAACCCGAGCAGCTTGCTCAGCACTGACTTTCTCCTTTCCTTTTCCCTCTACCTCTGGAAGTGGTTGAAACTTTCCAGTATCAGTTTCCCTGAACACCACAGGAGGAAGAGGACCTCGAGGTGCACCGTGAGCATCCTTCAGACTTTCTTCAATAGCCCTTTGCGTATCAGCCTCTAAGTCACCAAACCTAGGTTCAGTCAATGGAATACCCTCATCAACAAACTCATCGACCAACTGCTGAGATCTCTTAAGGGTTCGCTTCTTTGCCACCTTCCCAGCTTTAGCTCGTTTGGCTGGCGGTGTTGCTTCAGTGGTCTCCTTAGCCTGCTTTCGTTTCTTCTCCTTAGGCTTGGTTGGTGCTGGTTGAGGTTTCTTGGTTGCTGCTTTAGGTGCTACGGGTTTAGCTTGCTTGGTTACCTTGGGTTTGGTTGATTTTGCAGGTTTTGGTGCAGGAGAGTCAGGATCACTAACTTCTTCACCAGCAAGATATCTTTGATGCTTGGCTACTTTCTCCAGATAAGCATCGTAGTAGTCTGCTCCTCGAATGTCATCAGTGATGAGTTCATTCGGAATAGGCATCCCAAACACTTCCCTTTTGGTTCCTTTGGCACTGAATTTGAGATATCCCAGAATAGGTTCTTCAGTAGGCAAATGAAGGGGAGACTCTGGTCTTGGATGGAACTTGTGCTTGCATTGCAGGTGAAAGATAATCAGTTTAGTGAACCTCACACTTGGGATCACAATGAGAGTGGCTTTCTTCTTTCCCTGAGTGTGTTGTGCCAGATTCTTTTTGTCTTTCGTGAAGGTATGGATGGATTAAGTAAATTCTTCCCATATCCTTTCCGCATAATCGATATGAGCTCGATTGATGACGCCCCAAAGAATCTGCAATCAAAGGTATTTTGTAACAAAATAAGTGTAGGGGAAATATTCGATTTTTCGAACCAAATTCAAACATTTAAAATAAATTATTTAGATTAACTCGCGTCAGTTTCGAGTCATATGATTGTAATGACTACTCCAGGTTTTTATGCAGTGCTTTCTTCAGTTTTAACTTATAAAAATTGCGTGCAGGAAATTTCTCATTAAAAACGAAGAAGAAATTTCATAGATGTTGGAGACGGCGTCAGGATTTATCCTAACGGCGTCGCGTCTCCAGCTATGTGAAAATTTTAATTTTTTATAGTATTCCTAAAAAATAAAATGTGCAATATTTAAAATCTATAATTCTTTTGTAAACCTGCAAAAAAACCTATGATTATATCATTACTCTCATCCTATCTTTACTGCTTTCGTAGAGTCGAAACCCTAAACTCTTGTTGTATATGTATCTATCCCGCTGATTTTATGCTTGGTGTAATTGTCCTTGCCTTTGATTACAGGTTATATTTAATGAGAAGAAGCTTGGAAGTTCCTAGGAAGTTTCATTAGATAATTCTTGGAGGACGATTTAACTAGTTATCGCATGTTTCTTCTCCATTATTGAGCAAACCAGGGGAGTACTAGTTTCTTTTACTTGTTTTCTTTTCCCTTTATTCGTTTTTACGGGTACTTCTATAGAACATTGAGGACAATGTTCAACTTAAGTGTAGGGGGAAATAAGCCTTAGAAACTATTCCTTTATTTGCCATTTGCTTGTTCCTTAAAATGATGGGTAATATATCGAAACATAGCATAAAAAGGTAATTTTGACCCAAATTTAAATTTTTTTATGACACATACTGACGAAAACCGAGTATTAATAGCGTCTCATGGATAGGAATGTGTATGACTAGCACAAAAACCCTCAAAATTCCACCCCAAAAATGTGAGGTTCGCCTTTAGATCTTTAGGAATTCGGGTATCCATTATTGATACCCAAGATAGTTTATACCTTTAGCTTGTTCGAGTTAAGGTTCGAATGCAGACATATGTGTCTATTCTGTCGTTACGGATGTGTATGTATGATCTAGGTCGCCTTTTCTGGAACATTGGTATCGGTATTAAATTATATGAGTGTACCGGTAGTATATTAAATTCTAGAACTTGTTTTTGTGATGCATCCCGAGACCGCATAGTGAGTATTAGGATTTGCTAGATAAGAGGCACTAGGATTAACCTATGTTTTAAACCTGTAATTGTTATGATGGTCACACCATTCATATAACTATCCCACACCCTTGCCATGCACCCATTTTTAGTGCAGGATACCCCTAGTACAACCCTCCGAGCCTATCCTGTTAGGATTGATAAAAGTGACGGTCTTATTGAGATAAATGTCTTGTAATAAATAATGAAATATTATTGTGTAATAGGTTAGGTAGATGGTAAATAGTCAAAGACTATAAGTCAAAGGGGCTAAATTGTAAATGTCTAGAAGACAAGGGCTCCATGGTCATTCATTGTAAAAGGGTATAAATACCCCTCCACCACCTCATTTGTGAGGTGTGTCTTCTAGTGTCTCTAGGTGTTTCTTAATCTCATTCTAATCTTTTCTCTAATCCTCCTCCTCCCTCTTTCTCTCTCTACTTTCTCTCTCTAGACTATACACTATATTGCTTATTGATCCTATATTCAAGACCTAACAAGTGGTATCAGAGCTGCACAGGCGATTTAGTGGTGGTTTAGGAGTGCTTATTCCGACAGCTTATTCAGGCGGCTTATTTTGAGCTTATTCTGTTCAGATCTGCTTATTTCGTGTGCTTTTTCAGTCCTGATCTGCTGTGCTTATTTTCGTGTGCTTATACTGATTTTCAGCTTATTTTCGTGAGCTTATTTCGAGTCAAATCTGCTTATTTTTGGTCAAACAGCTTATTTGAGCTTATTTTGTGCTTATTGAGCTAATTTCAGTTGTGTTCTATGCAACTGAAATTGATTGCTTACGGTTTAATCGTAAGAATCGTGGCAAAATTTGTTCAAAATCTGCTTATTTGAGCTTATTTTTCAAAATCAGTAGTCAAATTCAGTAAAAACTGTTGCAATTTCAAATTCAGAAGTGGATCTGGTCAAACTCGGTTTTATCGAGTTCAGAATCGTAAAAGATTGATAGATCTCAGATTTGTGTTTTGTTGAGCTTATTTCAAATCTTTAAAACATTTAAACACATATCATCACTGATCTTTATCTCGAAAACCAAACTCGGAACAGATCTAAACTCGGAAGCTGAAACTCGAAAGTCAAACTTGGAATTCATCATATCTGATTCTATAAAGTTTCATCATAACAGATCCAAAGCAAAACTCAGAATCACAAACTCGGAAAACAAACTATCATCAAACTCAAAGATCTACATTTTTTTTAACCGAGTTTGTCAATCAAGATCCAAAAATCCTTTTTAAAAATCAAACTCGGATCCTAACCAAACTCGAAATCAAAAAGATCTCTTAAACAGAAAAAGAAAACCATATCTCAAAGATCTCAGCTAGAAAAAGAAAGTTAAGAAAACTAAATCATACCATCAATAGATCTCAGTTTATTTTCATGTTAGCTCAATAAAATCCAAGATTTTTGTAGCTCAAACACACGAAAAAGTCATCACAGATCTGAACTAGATTTACATCACAACCATCTCAGCCATCTCAACTCAACAAATCCGAGTCTATCCTTCGTCATTTCAACATCACAGATTCATAAATAAAATGAAAAAGAAGAAAAGAAGAATCTCAAATTTTGTTCATCACAAATCTTTAAAGTTTTCATAACAGATTTCACATCTTTGTTAATTTTCGAAACAGTAAAAGTGAGACAAGAACAACTAGGATTCATATCTTATCTTTGTTTCGGTGGGTTAAAGAAATCAAGAAACGAACTCAACAAATAACATAAAAATCCTACCTTTGTGCTTCACATGTCTTGGGAGCATCTCTCCTTGTAAGGATTAGGATTTGTTGTTCAAGTAGATTTGTGATATAATTTTGTGAAGTGTGACTGAGTGAAAATAAGAAAAAGAGGCGGATATATGTCTTTAGGGTTAGGAGTGTTTTGATTTGTGTATGTGAAAGAAATAAAAAGAGGCGTACGTTTTTTTATTTAGGGTAAAGTGTTGTGTACGTGTGAGTGTAATATAACAAAAGTGGCGTGTGTATGTTGAAGTAGGGTTAGGGTTTGCTAAAGTGTGAGTTCTTCATAGGAAACTTGGGCCGAGTTTGTTGGGCCTCATTTAAGTATAACATCAATTCGGTAGGAGTAGTAGATTGGGCCAAGTCTTTGTGTTTTCATCTTTGTTGGGCATTCAATTGTGTGTACCGAAAATAGTGTGTTGGGCTGATTTGTGTGTTTTATGGTTGGCCCAATTTTGAATTTTTAAAAGGTTTGTATAAGATAATGTGTAGTGAGCGGTGGTTTAATTGATTTGTGGTATAAATTTTTGGTCTACAGGTTTTAATTGCGGGAAAGATTTTTCGAAAGTAATTAAAATTTTGAGTTAAATTTCTTGGGTTTGTTGTGATAAATTGGAATCATGGAATCAAACAATATGAAATCTTCATGTTTGGATAAAGACGAACAGGAAATACAACGACTGTGTGAAATAAAGAAAGAAATGCAAAAGAAATTCGACAATATTTTTCATAACTTTCAGATATGCATTCATGGTCTACGTCCAAACTGGTTTTATCAGAGTGGGGAATACGCTTTTCAGTTTCTCTTTGGAGAAAAGTTTCAATCCTTCAAGAATATATTTGATAATAACATAGATCAACTAAAGAAACAACTTGACAAAGAGGAACTTCATGAGTGTGATTCCAAGACATGTTTGGCAGTGCTTAAGAAACAGTTTGACACATTCTTTGATCTTAAGTCTTCTTTGTCTTCTTCTTATCAATATCAGTCGGAACTTGCACGTCAAAAGGAAATATTTCAAGAGTATGCTCACTATACTTATCAGAGTCTCAAAGAGACAATTTTAGCTTATCTTAATACTATCGACAAAATGATTGATGAAAGAGCATGTCATGAAGAAGAATTGCGGATAATCGAAAAAGATGTCAAAAACAAACAGGAAAAATTAGAGATGGAGAAACAAGAAACAATGATCCAAAAGAGTGAATACAGCAGTCCAGGGGATATTTCGGATGCTAAGAGAGAAAAACAAGAAAAGAAAGAGAACTACAGCAAAACTTTTCAAGAACTTAAGATGGTCGTTTTGGTTATAAATCCAAGGCAATTATTCAAAAAGAGAGTGAATTTGCATTTGAGGTACTCTTTGGGGAGGATTATGATTCTTTCGCATATAAGTTTTATCATAACCTTGCTCGACTAGAAAACCAGTTAAGCCGTGTAGAAAATCATGAGGGTGACTCAAAGACGTATTTGATAGAGCTCAGGAAACAGTGTGAGGCATTTTTAACGAACGAAAATCTAAAATCTTTGGAGTTATCTATGTTCTCATATTACATGGAAGTGTTTCAAAATTATACTTTATATGACATTAAGAGTACGAAAAATAGGCTTGTCAGTTGCTTAAATGCTATAGAGAAAGAAATTGATGCAAGAGCACGTCATGAAGACAAACTAGCAAGAGTGAATGATAGCAGGGTAAATGAAAGAACGATGCAGAGACAAGAGGGAATGGTTTATATGGTAAAGGATAAATGTGATGATGGTTTGGTTGTTAAGGCAAGGAGAGGGACATAATCCGAAATGAAGGATGGATGTAGGAATTCGGGAAATGATACACAGGCTGAAGGTCCAGATATCAGACTCTCCAATGACACAAAGCCATTACATGAGGTACAATCCATAGTTGCATACAATGAGGATGCTAATGACAGACAGCATGCTGAGCAACCTAAATTCATTAATGAAGGAAAGGTTGACCAGGATGCTGAACAATGTCTAGAGAATAAAACAACTGGATCATTAAACCAAACTCTAGTGTCTGAAAATGATTGTCTCAAAAAGGCCATTGCAAAGTTACAACAGGATTTTTCAAAACTAGAGGCACAAAGGATTGCTTTTGAAATAGCACTTCAGCACAAGTATCAAGAAAATAATTCTTTGAAAACATTACAAAAAGAAAATGAGAATGTTTTGGCATCATTGCAAATCGAGAATGCTCATTTGAAACAGACGTATAAAGATTTGTATGAGTCAGTCCAAAGGTTAAATGTTGAGTCTAATCAATATGATAAAGTAAAAGTTAAGGTCAATATTAACGAAATTTAAACTAACAACATTGAGTTGGAACATCAGGTGTCTTCATTGCTTAAAGAGAATGAACTCTTGAAGTTGGTTTACAAAAATTTGTTTGACTCAATAAAAAAGACACGGGTTCAAAAAGATAATTTAAGGACAACATTGACTGAATTCTCGGTTAATCACATTTTTGGAAAAGAAGACTCCTCTCCAAGCTTAACTAATGAACTTGAAAAAGAATCGGGGGAGAATATTTGTGATAATGCAAAATGTGAGTTTCAAACAAAGTTTGTCGAGCTTGAAAAAGTTTTAACTCAACAAACAAAAGATTTTGATGACGTCAAGCTTGAATTGTCGAACAGAACTGCTAAATTTGAGGCGTATTTTGAAAAACTTGAAAAAACAAAAGTTGTTCTTGAACGACAATTGGCTCGTAAGGTCGATGATTCTAAAGCTGAAAAGGATCAATTTTTGAAAGAAATTAATCATTTGAGAACTCAGCTTGAAAATCTGAAAGGAAAGTCTGTGAAAACTAAGTTTGATAAATCTTCGATTTTGGGAGAACCACCTGCTGGAAAACTTTGGATAGCATCTCAACTTTCAAAATCATGGTTTACTCCCAAAATTGATGAGCAAAAGAATTTGTCAAAACCAGTCACTGCACAGTCTTTGCCTAAAAATGAAAAAGATCAGCTTTTAAAACGAATTGCATATTTGGAATCAAAATTGGCATCTCAAGATATTCGTTCTTGTCAAAAAGAATATAACGAGTTGAGAACTCCGTATAATGCTTAAAAGGTGAAGTTTGATTCTCTTAATCGGAAACAATGGAACATCAATGTTTCAAAATCGTCAAAACCTAAAGTAAGTGTTTCGGAAAAGGTTCACACGGGTGAATCCTCAAAACCATTTTCGAGAAGGATTTCTCAGTTTACAACCCACTCTTTGCAAAAGCATAGGAAGTATTCTAAGACTCCTCAAAGTTTTGAAACACTTACTCCTAAAAAGGGTTTTATGACAAGAGTTTCAAATGCAAAGCATCAATCTTTTAAAACATTACACTTTTGTTTTACACCGGTAAAACAAGTGTGGAGGCCAATTAAGGAATCTCAAACTTTTGGAGCATCTACTTCTCAAAAGAGTTTTAAGCCAAGTACTTTAAATGGAAAGAATCAAGTTTCTGTTACTCCATCCTCTCATTTTACACCGGTAAAACAAGTATGGAGACCAAAGCAAAGTCATTCAAAATATTTCAAATATTCCAAATCAGAAATACTTTCGATGCAAAAACAGATGACTCTGCTTTGACACATCAACAAGAAAGGAAGAATTTTCAAAACGATGCAAACACAAATTTCAGAAGTTTTTTCAAATGACAATAACATATGGAATCGTTTTCGTCAGCAGATTTAAAATTCACATGAAATACACCGAGTTGCAAATCAATGGAGTATCAAGACGAATTTTAAAATCTCGTTGAGTTCACTTGAGAGCTATTTTCAAATGAAACACCGGTTTCAAGCCCTCATTGGAACTTAACATCTTTACATCGACTTGACACTACTTTCAATTGGTTTTCAAAATTTGGTAAACCCGTTAGCACCGTGCTTAAATGGGTTCCAAAAGTTGTTGTCTAAATTCGATGTCAATGGTTTGTAATCAAATATCATATTGCAACCCGTGCTTTAAATAAAAGGAAAATGTACGTTTCAGTGCATTTATCCTTAACAACGAAAAGAGAAATCTTTTCGGTCTTGAGCTATTCAAATAAAACATTCAAAGTTTTGTAGCTCAAGTCAATGGTTTGGAATCGAATGTTAGATTTCAACCTGGTCTTCAAATAAAAGGGAAGTGTACATTTCAGTGCGCTTTATCTTTAAAAGAAGGGAAATCTTCTTTGTCATGAGCAATTTTTTATCAACATCTTTTCAAAAAAGTGTACTCGGGACATACGACTTCTAAGTAAATGTCAGCTTAGGACTCATTCTTCAAATAAAGAAAAGTGTACATTTTTGTACATTTATCCTCACAACGGGAAGTTTACAACTTTTCGGACTTGTTGCTATTTCATTTAAGTATTCTAAATCTTGAGCTCAAGCAATGGTTTACAAATGAAAAGTTTTGAACCAAATGAATATAAGTCGATTAAAAGAAAGTTGTGGTCACAGTATGTTTATATCGTTAGGCGTGCAAAAAATGGTGTCGATTGGGTCCGGTTATGATCGTTTCCTGAAATTAACAGGATGAGGAGTGAGCAATCTACTGACCATACGTTTTAGATATCTATATACTTTGACGAAACTATTTTTCAAATTTGTTTAGAAAATTCAAAAAGGTTCTAAATCATAATCATGCTATATCCGTTTTTTTCTTCCATGTGTTTTTCAAATTCTCAAATAAGCATGTTTTTAATCATTGATATCAAAAATATCATTGGTATGTATTTTTATCTAGGGGGGAGGAAAATTGGATTAAAATGTGATCTAAGAAAGGATTATTTGGCTTAAGTGTGGGGAATATTCAAAGTGATCTAAATGCTAAAAGTGCAATCAACTTTTTACTACATGTGCCAAAATAATTTGAATGTCAGTGCACATGTGTATGGGGGTGTATTAGTATTTCTCAAAATTAGTGAAACTTTCAATTAGTAGCTTGTTAAAAATGTTTTGATTTATATCAACACTTTGATTGATTTTTTTAAATGCGTTTTATGGTTTCGATCATTAATTACCCATCATCCACTACCTCACAATGATCAAAGAAGAAATAAGGTGGTAAGGTTAGGTATTATCCCATGATCCAACCAGAACCGGAGGGATCTACCCAGGGACATTTCATAGATTGAATAGAAGTCCTTAGGTATGATGGAGTAGAATGTGAATGGGAATAATGTCAACTAAGGCATGAGCTATCATCGGAACAATCACAACATGATGATAGTAATGACGTCTTGGTGGACATTGAAGGGGTTGAAGAATAAAAAAGAAATATATGGATAAAGGGTGAAAAGAAAGAAGCCCTCCACAAACTTTAGGCAGAAACTGGGTCAATACATAATCTATTGAATATCACAAAGATGATATTTGGTATTGAACAGTGATGCAATGCACAACCCTTTCCAGCCACTCAAGATTCTCTCAAAAGAATTCTTGTTTCATTGTCACGGAGATTAAATACATAATCTATTGACATCTCACTCCGAGATGGTTGATATTAAAAAGGTGGCAGTCTGCTCCAGCCTCCGATAACTAAAACCAAAAAGCGCTTATTGAGTCTAGAGCCAAAAGAGATCAAATCATAAATCTCACATAGGACACAAAAGTACATTTGTATTAAACATCAAAGATACAAAAAAGTACAAGAGTCACTTATATGCCTATGTGACATTGCATGTCTTAGTGACATTGCCAGAACATTCAAGAGTGATACTTAAATTAAGTATTTCACAATGAATAAATGGAAATCCTACCAATGCTAACATCAAACAACGTTGAACGTAGGTCGCTAATTTGAAAATGAATGATTTATGATTCAATTAGTGTTAACTAGTAATCTAAGTGATCTAGTAGTTATCATATGTTTTCAAAATTTGTTTTCGAAAAACACAAACAACATTTCCTTAATTTATTCAAGTGAAGTGTTGGTTTACCAAGGTTACTTATGATGTCACAATATTGATAAGGGGAGATTGTTGGAATTAAAGTTATTAGTTGTCTCTCATGCTTAGACTGCACTTCACACATGACTTCACTATTGAATATTCTGGCGTAACAAGATTATGATTATGTTTGATGGTCATCAAATGCAATCAGGGGGAAGAGAAGTGTTCAAGCTGAATATTTCGATAGAGCGCAACAATTAGGGGGAAGAAATGTGAAGTATGTGCATACGAATGGTTGTTTATTTGGGGGGAAGCAATTGGGGGGAAGAACATCAACAACATCTCTACCTTTCAGAAGCAAGAACACCGTCATATTCATTCCTTCATATCTCATACACAAAGTTTAAAGATACACTTCCGCAACTCTGATAAATCAAAGAACTTCCTCAATTCATCAAGTTGTTGATCAAGATAAAGTTCTACTTGAGGAAGATTGTAAGCTGTCAAGAAAGTATGAGTATGTTGGTTAGAAGCTTCAAAAGACAAATCAAGATGGATTCACGGTAAACAATGATGATATGAAAAGATCTCAAAGGCAAAGACGAAAGAAAATGGAAAGATCAAGATCAAGATCACTAGAGCATGATTGGAACAAGACCACTATTACACAACAAGACTCAAGACAAACAAGCGTTAAAGTTCAAAGATCAAAGTCACAAGAGAGATCTCAATGAAAGTTCAAAGATCAAAGTCACAAGAGAGATGATCATCCTTTAGGGGGAGATTGTTACGAATAAGGAAATGATGATCATTAATGCAATCAAAGAGAGATCTCAATGATCGTCCCTTAGGGGAAGATTGTTAGGATTGATAAAAGTGATGATCTTATTGAGATAAATGTCTTGTAATAAATAATGAAATATTATTGTGTAATAGGTTAGGTAGATGGTAAATAGTCAAAGACTATAAGTCAAAGGGGCTAAATTGTAAATGTTTAGAAGACAAGGGCTCCATGGTTATTTATTGTAAAAGGGTATAAATACCCCTCCACCACCTCATTTGTGAGGTGTGTCTTCTAGTGTCTCTAGGTGTTTCTTAATCTCATTCTAATCTTTCTCTAATCATCCTCCTTCCTCTTTTTCTCTCTACTTTCTCTCTCTAAACTTATCACTATATTGCTTATTGATCCTGAATTTCAGACCTAACAGTTTTTAATGTGTAGAATTATAGGCTATGTTTGAAATGAGAATATTGAGCTAATTATGTTATCTCATTTAGTTAATGGTTATAACCGGGGTTCATAATGCCAAAGTGACAATTTTTAGTGACGAGACCAAGATCATTTTTATAAAGAATCATCGAAACTTAAAGTTTAAATGCTAGATTCGATATTAATTTTTCAAAGTGTCTACAAAGTCGATTGGGTATCACTTATTTGAGATTGAAGTTGGTTTTCTCGAAGGCGTGTTCTTATTTTATCTTGAAGTCAGGGTTGGTTGGATGCATGACTTTTAATGATAACTTGCTCGTGCTTAAGATTTAAGTTGAAAACTTGGTTTATCTAGTTTCCAAAAGTTAGGGTGGATGGTTAAACACTTGGATAACTATTACTTAAAGGAGTTACGTTGTAGTACCCAATGTCACACGCAGAAGACGATGTGGATAGTTTCAAGAGGTGATGTACTTCTTATGCTTCTTAGTTAAGAGTATAGAGCACTTAGAGATTTGCTTGGAGCATAAATTCTCTACATCGTTCTTCCAACATTAGTGCAAGCTTAAGTTACAAGAACAGGGAATTCTACTTCAGTTTCAAATTTGGTATATCAGGTTTACTCCATCAATGGTCACTTCAAATAACCTACATAAAGGGTGGTAAAGATAGTCAGAGAGAGTTAACGAGTAGAGATTTGATTGGCAGTTGATTATCCCAGGATACATTTGTGCTAATTTTATTCTTCTCACAAGATTTCAAGTATATGTGCGTATAATGTTTTGCTGAGATTTAATTCCAGGAGCGACACCTTACAGATTAGCTCCTTCATAAATGCAGGAACTATCTGACCAAATACAAGAGTTATTAGACCAAGGTTTTATCCGACCAAGTACTTCACCTTGGGGAGCTCTTGTCTTATTTGTTAAAAAGAAAGACGGATCTTTCAGAATGTGTATCGATTATCGGGAGCTGAATAAACTCATCGTAAAGAATCGTTACCCATTACCTAGGATAGATGATTTATTCGACCAACATCAATGTTCGAGTGTTTACTCAAAAATTGACTTGAGATCAGGATATCACCAACTAAGAGTCAGGGATGAAGATATTCCCAAGACTGCTTTCAGAACGTGGTACGGACACTATGAATTCCATGTGATGCCATTTAGTTTAACTAACGCACCTGCTATGTTCATGGATCTCATGAACCGTGTGTAATTCATTGATGATATTCTTATCTACTCCCGTAACAAAGAAGAGCATGCAGATCACCTAATAATAATATTGAAATTACTCAAAAATGAGAAATTGTATGCCAAGTTCTCCAAGTGTGATTTCTGGATCAGTATCGTGCAATTTCTCAGGCACGTAATTGACAGTCAAGGAATTCACGTTGACCCTGCCAAGATTGAAGCAGTTAAGAATTGGCTCCCTACCACACCACAGAATTAGCCAATTCTTGACTCGCCACTATGTATAGATTTATCAAAGGTTTTTCGAAGATTACAAAGTCTTTGACTGAATTAACCCAGAAAAACAAGAAGTATATCTAGGGAGAAAACCAAGAGTCAGCTTTCCAACTACTAAAACAGAAACTTTGTGAAGCTCCAATCTTAGCATTACCAGAAGGAAATGATGACTTTGTTGTTTACTGTGATGCATCACATCAAGGTCTAGGAGCAGTATTAATGCAAAGAGAAAAAGTTATTGCATATGCATCTCGACAACTCAAGCCTCATAAAGAAAACTATACCACACATGACCTTGAATTAGGAGTAGTAGTGTTCGCTCTTAAAATTTGGAGACACTATCTGTATGGCACAAAGTGTACTGTGTTCACTGATCATAAAAGTCTTCAACATATCCTTGATCAGAAAGAGTTAAACATGAGACAACACCGTTGGTTAGAATTGCTCGCAGATTATGATTGTGAGATTTGCTACCATCCTAGAAAGGTAAATGTTGTAGCAGATGCCTTAAGCCGGAAGGAATGAATCAAACCACTTTGAGTTAGAGCATTAGTCATGACCCTTCACCTAAAATTACCATCATAAATCCTCGAAGCCCAAACCGAGGCAATCAAAGAAGAGAACATCAAAGCTGAGAACCTACGAGGAATGGATAAAGCATTTTAAGTACGTTCTGATAGAACCCGATGTATTAAGAATCGAAGTTGGTTACCACTTTTTGGTAGTCTAAGGAACTTGATCATGCATGAATCCCATAAATCAAAGTATTCCATTCACCCAGGTTTTTACAAGATGTATCAGAATATCAAGAAACTCTATTGGTGGCCTAGCATGAAGGCGATCATCACTGAATATGTCGGTAAGTGTTTGACATGTTTTAGAGTTAAAGCAGAATGTCAGAAGCCATCTGGCTTACTGATACAACCAGAGATTTATAACAACCCACAAATTTCACCAATGTAATATCTCTCTGTTATATATATCACTTTTTCACAGGGAAATTTTTCGCTTTATTACATTTCCTGCATTACCAATATCTCGATATGCAATGTATCTTGCATAACTAAAGTTAACGAGCTCACGCAACCTACCTATGGCAATCCTATCTTCATATATGTCAAGCAAACATCATAATATGTCAATTCAATATCTTAATATCATTTTTACAAAGTACATTACTCATATAATGTACCATTTGCGATGTTATATCAAAACAGGCTTTAAACCGTTATCATATACCCCTAAACCCTAATTCCATGAAAGGTTAATATCTAAAGTGAATGCACAAGCTCCTAAAGCATATGTACAAGTAATATAACATCTCATCTGAAATATAAACTCCCTCCAAAATAAGGTATAAGTCTTATAAAGCACAATGTACAAGTCATTAATGCACGATATCCAAAATAGCCGTTTTACCTCCGTTTTCCTAAGAAATCTTGTACAATCCATCAAGTACAAGTTTCAAGCAAGTCATATACTTTATTTACAATCCATATTCATTCTCATTTCATGAAATTTCCAGAAATCCAAGTTAGAAACCCTAACTCGAGCTAAATAGTAAACCGTGACCCGTTTCTTAGTTCTTATCCATTTTTAACCTCAACCATTATTCAAATAAGTTGTAATAACATAAATTACAACATTACAAATCACATTCCATCATCTTTTCATCATTATAACAACAATGTACAAGAATTAAACCTAGAAAACCCTAAACAAACCCTAATTTCAAACCATAACCCGTTTACTCGTTTTCACCTATTTTAAACCCGAACCACCTATCAATTCTTGTTAATAATACTTAATACAAGTCTTGTGATCCTTAATCTATCATTACTAATCAAATGCACTCGAAAAATAACCAAGAAAACCCTAGTTCGGGCCTTGTGAAACCGCGACCACCTTTTTGCTAGTTTTGACCCATTTTTCATGCAACCAAACTACCAAGCACCATGGTGACTCACCTACTTGCTTCCATAGCAGCTTACAAGCATGTCTAAGCTCACAACTTGGTTACAAAAGCTCCACATCTCCTCCTTTGGCTCCAAGTATGTCGTGGCACCACATGACCCCAAACAACACTTCAAGCTAGTTTCTATCTTTGTAAAGTCATCATGTAGCCTCTCTAAGTCACCCTATAGCTCCCATATCTGTCCTAACCTTGATCACTAAGGCTCCTTGGCCTCCAAGCTTGATTCGAATATAAATAGAGCTCAAAACCCATCATTCTAACTCATCCCCCACTTCTTCTTTCTATAACCCACCATAGCAGCAAATATCTACTCTATAAGTTCCTAAGAAGGTCCAATAGAAATAATCAAGAGGAGTGTTGAAGATTTGAAGCCCCGAAGAAAGAATTTCTAGGCGTACGAGTGTATTCAACCCGAAACGACCCATTCAACTCCATTTTTGATTCTTCAAGTTCAAACTCAGGTTTCTTATGATCATACATGCTCCTACATTCATATTATATCTATATGATCATGCATGAACTCATGTTTAAGTATTTAATCTAAAATTCTATGCGTTTTCCATTTTTGATCCAAAACCGAACCCTAAAACCCTAATTTTGTGTTTTTCATTAATCTAAAAGTTATAATGGCTAAATGTTGTTATAATCTATCCTAACATGCTTAATTAATGTTAATATAACAACTTTAGTGATTTTTGAAAGAATTTGGATTAAAAACCTACGCGTTTTCGTTTAAAAACCCTAATTCGACCCGTTTTGATTTCCGGCTTAACGAATCGTTATTTCAAACTTTCGTTGCGTTAAATCTTCATATTTTAGCTTATATTAATAAGCTATAACCTGAGAATGTCTTTTGGAATGTTAAAATAAGCTTGCATGGCAATTCAGACTTGTTTTGTAAACGTTATCCATGCAAGGGGTATATATTGTAACTTTCTGAAACTTATAACTAAAAGGACTAAAAATGTCATTTTATCAAAGTTATAACTATAGGGGTCTATTATGTCACTTTTCAAAGTGCAAGGTTTACTTTGTACATCTTTTAAACTAGAAGGACCAAACTCGTAAAAGTGCAAACTCCAAGGGTATATTTTGCCATTTTTCATTCTCAAGGGTCTAAAATGTAACATTTTGAAAAAGTATAAAAATGTATTCAAAACCTTACAAAACATAACTTTAATTAACGCTCGACGTGCTTAACATTTCCAGTTATTGAGCAAAACGCTTAAAACCGATTGTGTTATAACTATTATATAATTCATCATCAATATGCTTTTAAAAATCCTGTCTCGAATCTATATCGTATCACAATACTAGGGAGCTTCATATTAAGGGGTTTCATCTTGGTATTACGTTCTGACTGAGTTGTTGGGTTTACGATTTAAAGTGCCCTAGCTCCTCAAACGTTTACTGAATGACCTCTGAATTATGATGGCCCGAACGGTGATACAATAATTCCAAACTTTCCAATCAAACTCATAACAATATTAAACTATTAAAACCAAAGTTCTAGAGTACAATCTTCCTAAGACTTGACATATTATCCCAGGTTGCGTGCGACGAAGCCGTTACTTTCATTTCATATACCTTTGCTAATCACTCAGATTTCCCTATACTGTTAAGGTGAGTTCATAGCCTCGCTTTTACTTATTTACATGCTTTATAAACCCGCGAGGGGGATACATGCTCAATTGTTTTTAATATACACAAGTACTTAAAACCGATAGTGAAGTTCATAACCTCGCCTTTACTTATTTACATGTTTTATAAACCCGCGAGGGGGATACATGCTTGTTACAAACTCTTTTACATACTCGTTTATCTTATAACAATGTGTTAATTTTCAAAGACTTAGTGAGTTCATAGCCTCACTTTTTAATCTCTTTAATGTTTCACAAACCCGTGAGGGGGATACATGTTATAAACTATGAATACAAGTGTTTTCCAGACTATATGCTATCCTGATATACCATTACAATAGATCTATTGAGATTGACGAATCCTGTTTGTGTTAGCCGGATAGGTAACCAAACACACTATATTTAAATTTCATAGGTATAATGCATTACCATACATCGGGGGCCAATAACCTCAATAGTATATATATATATCACATCAATTTGGGTATATATATACACCAGTCAGTTTGTGTGCCATGAGCTTAGACGCAATAATACATTATAAATGCAATACCATTTTTCCATGATAATTGTATTCGTTGCAATTATTACAAATAACGGGTGTATAACAACGTAACCCAATATCACACTATAACGCATTACTATAACACTGCTTTTATAACAATTACTTATGATGACTTGTATTCAACTATTATATTTCAAACCTATGAATTTCACTCAACCATTGTGTTGACTTTTTAGCATGTTTATCTCAGGTAATTGAGCAACTTATGGCATGGAGTGGCATGGACTTGAAGATGGCTAAAACTTGTTATCATTCACATTGTGTGTAACTAGATTTTGGGACCTGCCCTTGTAAAACTCTGATTTTAAATGAATGATAACGTATCTTTTGAACAACGTCTCTTTTGAGTCATTTTCTATGATTATGACTGTTGTACTATGAAGTAATACCCCAGATTAGCTTCCGCTGCTATATTGTAAAGATGCGGGTGTTACAAGATTCCTACATGTAAATGGGAAAGAATAACGATGGACTTCGTTACAAAACTACCCAAAACATCAAGCGGACATGACACAATTTAGGTCATTGTAGACCGCCTTACCAAATCAGCACATTTCATCTCCACCAAAGCGAAAGACAGTATGGAAACCCTTACAAGATTGTATATAAAGGAAATAGTCTCATGACATGGAGTGCCGATATCCATCATATCAGATCGTGACAGTCATTTCACATCCAGATTCTGACAGTCAATGCAGAATGCTTTGGGTACTCAATTAGATATGAGTACAACATATCATCCTGAAACTGATAGACAAAGTGAAAGAACCATCCAAACACTCGAAGACATGCTTCGAGCTTGTGTCATAGATTTTGGAAAAGGTTAGGAGAGACACTTACCACTGGTATAATTTTCTTACAATAACAGTTACCATGCCAGTATTAAGGCATCACCATTCGAGGCACTTTATGGTTGAAAGTGCAGATCACCTGTCTGCTGGGCCGAAGTTAGAGATGTTCAACTCACGGGACCAGAGATAATCCATGAAACCACCAAAAAGATAGTACAAATCTGACAACGCTTGCAAGCTGCAAGAGATCGGCAAAGGAGTTATGCCAACGTAAGGCGAAAGCCTTTGAAATTCCAAGTTGGAGATCGTGTTATGTTGAAAGTGTCACCTCGAAAAGGTGTCATTTGATTCGGAAAGCGAGGAAAGCTTAACCCCCGGTACATTGGACCATTTAAGATCCTTGATAGGGTCGGCCCAGTGGCATACAAACTTGAGCTTCCTGAAGAACTCAGTAATGTCTACAGTACCTTCCACGTTTCTAATTTAAAGAAATGCCTATCTGATGAATCTCTCATCATTCTAATGAAAGAGCTTCGGCTCGATGACAAACTCAACTTTGTGGAAGAACGAGTAGAAATTATGGATCGTGAAGTCAAGCAACTAAAACAAAGTTGTATTCCTATAGTCAAAGTAAGATGGAACTCTTAAAGAGGACCAGAATTTACGTGGGAACGCGAAGATCAAATTCGTGCCAAGTATCCACATCTATTTTCAAACATCACTCCATCATCCAACTAAATCTCGGGACGAGATTTCTTTTAAGGTTGGGAGACTATAACAACCCATAATTTTTATCAATATAATTATCCATTTATTAAATTATATTCAATTTTCATCAATGTAATATCTACTTATTAAATTAAGTACAACCATTTTCATTGAAAGATTTTCGCTTTATTCCACTCATTATGCAACGTAACTTGCATAACTAAAGTAAACGAGCTCACGCAACCTACCTATGCTAATTTCATCCACGTTTAAATCAAGTAAACATTATAATATGTCAAGCAATATGTTTTAAACTCCATTTTATCATACGTTATCTATTTAACGTACTTTCCAAAACGTTATTATAAAACGGATATTATACGTTAACGTTTATATCCACATCCTAATTAAATGAAATGTTTAAATATAAAGTGAATGTTCAAGCTTGCAAGGCATGTGTGCAAGTGTACAATGCATAACTTTTGAATATTAATTCCCTCAAAAACCAATGTACAACTCCCTAAAGCTAAAAGTACAAGTTAAACATGCATAAAATTCAAACTAGGTCATTTTCCTTCTAAAATCATGTTTATTTCTTACCACTACTTTAACACAAGTTACAACACTTAAAGCACAACTTCTAAACCAATAAACTAAACCCTAAATCATTCTAAAACCTTAATCTTAAACCTAAACCCTAAACAAAACCCTAATTCTAACCTAAACCTAGACGAAAACCCTAAACACCTAAAACTAGTTCTAACCTAAAAATTAAGCACCTCAAGCACCTCAAGTAGCTCTATGACCTCACCACTCTACCTTTACTTGGTCACTACTCTACAACACCTTGGCCACCACTCCACTTAACTTGGTCACCACTCCAAGTCAACTTGGGCAATACTCTTTTCTTTACACTATATATACACGCATACATACATACACTTACAATTCACCATCAAAACTTCATACTACCTTAAAATCGTATTCTAGCCATGCCATAGAAGTGAAGAAAGAAGGTATAAGCCACATAAAAGCCAAGAAACAAGAAAAGAAAGGTCCTTGAAGTCATCTCCAAGTTTTCAAGTTGTTTTTGCCTATTTTCATCACTTCGTGTACTAGTAAGCCTTCAATCTTGTTCCATAAGCTCTTGCATCATTATAGGTCATGTTTAAGCTTTGTTATAATTATTTGATCAAGCTAAATCATTTGTTTGGTTTTCCTAAACCAAACCGTGCTCTAAATAACCTTTAAAAACCCTAAAAAGCTCATTTTGTGCGTCCAAAAAGCTAAAATCCATAAGCTGGTCTTATAAGTTATTTCAATAAGCTAACTTGTCATTTTTATAAACATTAAAACAAATCCAAAAGCCTTAAACCTATCGGGTTAATCATTTTAAACCAAACGAACCCGTTTTGGATTTTTAAGCTCACAAGCTCTTTTCATAAGCTATAAGTTCATAAAAGTTACTTATTTTAGCTTATAGTAATAATCTATAACCTGTAAAATTGATTTCTAAATCAAAAATATCAATATTATGGTTTTTTGACTTTTATCCGCAAAGTTTTTCATGCAAAGGGGTATAATATTAAATATCTTAAAACATAAATTAGAGGGGCTGGAAAATGTAAATTATACTATAGTAAACTTCCGGGTTGTTTTGTCATACTTGAAAGTTAAAGGTTTAATGTTTTAAAAATATAATTAAAGGGTTAATTTTGTAAATATATATATCAAGGGTATATATTGTCATTTTACATTCTTAAAGGTATAAAATGTAATATTATATTATAATAAATATAAAATATAATTAAAAATAATATAAGACACGATTTGATAAAAACCCGACATAATTTGTCCGGTATCATTCGTCGATCGAAACACTACAAAATCAATTATGTTATATATTTAACCTAATTTATCATCCGCTAGCTTTTGAAGAAACATAAAAAGGTAAAACCTTATCATTTAATCTATAATGTATCACGTTACTAGGTAGTTTCATGTGAGGGGTTTCATTTGGGTAGACGTTTTGACGAGTTGCTGATTTAGATTAAGAGTTGTTCCTAGTCCTCAAACATTTACTAGATGACCTCTGGATTATGATAGCCCGAACAGTGATACGATATTTTCATAAGTTATCAAACCAAAAACCGTTAAACTTTATGAAATAAAGTTGGTAATATCAACAATCGAACTAAGACTTGACATATTACCACCAGGTTGCGTGACGAGGATGTTTACTCTCATTTGAATTAAATTTCAAATCAATCAACTACCTTGATAAGGTGAGTTCATAGTCCTACCATAATATATTTTTCTAAATCCCATAGGGAGATACATGCTATAAACCATGAATACAAGTGTTTTCCAACTGTATGCTATCCCGATATGTTATTGCCTAAGTTTGCCTTTACTGCCAATATTTCTTAACCATGAACCATTAGTCACTAGGCGATAGAACGTAATATTTGTGATAGATCTATTGGGGTGACGACTCCCGTTGGTGTACCCATACATGGGGTAACCAAATGCACTATATTTGAGAACAAAGGATAACTTTGGCAAGTTACCTTTCCTTAAGGACGGATGTTCCTTCAAGTCGTTAAATTGACTTCGGATATTAATGTTTGGTTGCTTGAGCTTAAGGCAATAATATTGTTTTTCCTGATAATTGTATTCGTTGCAATTATTACCACTTATGATGACTTGTATTCAACTATTACATTGCAAGCACTGTGAATATCATCAAATCTTTGTGTTGATCCTTTTAGCATGTTTATCTTAGGTAATTGAGCAACTATGGCATGGAGTGGCATTGGACATGAGGACGTCCAAACCTATTATCATTCAGCTTTATGTTTTGAAATGTATTTTTGGACCTCTTTTGTAAAAACTCTGATGAATAATGAATGATAAGTTATCTTTCAAAAACGTCTCTTTTGAGTCGTTTTCTATTATTGTGACTATGATTCATGAAGTAATACTCCAGATTAGCTTCCGCTGCTATATGTCAAATATGGGGGTGTTACAATAATGTTGTTCCACCTCCCTATACAGGAAACTTTATGCCTCCAAAACCTGATTTGTCATTCTCTGGTTTAGAAGAGTTTACAAGTGAGCCTATAGTTATTAAGCCTGTAGCTGAGAACAGTGAAGCTAAGGTGTAATATCTCGTATTTAAGGTCACTACTTATTCCAGTTATATCTATTTTTAAAATTTTATAGAATTTACTTCTATTATTTTTAGTCGATTTTTATTAAAATCGTCGTTTTAATCATTCGCGAATCCTATATTTGGAATATAACCGTTATCGATCGAGAAATCAACGAATGCCTATTTTAAGCCTTGAGAGCTTATTTATTTTATTTTTGGTATTTTTCAACTTTATTTTATGTTTGGCCGAAACCGAGTCAAAGATCGTATTTTATTAAAAATTAAAATTTAACTAGCTAGATTAGTTTTTGGGCCCGAGATTTTAAAGATATATAATATTTAACAAAATTTGGCCCGAACCTTTCCCTCCTTTTTTTCCCTTGTTCGGCAGCCCATAACCCACACACAAACCCACACCTTAATTATTTGTTATTAGTTAAAACCCAAGCCCAAGTGCCCCTTTTATAAAAATTTCTCTATAAAGCCCACTCCTTTTTTTTATAACCGGTTACACACAAAAACCAAACCCAACATTCTATTTTTTTATGTGTCGATACATACAAGGTTTAGGAATCCCATATTCCATATATATATATATATATATATATATATATATATATATATTAATACATAATAATATATATATATAATATTTTTTATTTTTTGTGATTATATAAATATATATAGTAATATTATATATCGTATAATCGTTGTGTGGTGTTTGCGGTGTGTGTGTGTGTGATATACTTCCTTTTTCACAAACCCATATCACGCCTGCAAAAAAAAGGGGATATCGTATCTCCCTCTCCTCCCTTGCTGCCGAACTCTGCCACCACACCACCACCAATCTCACAAAAACCTTCTACCTATTTTCTACACTAAATCATCCTATTGGTTATCCTCAAAAAGTTTGAAGAGATGAAGTGAAGTCTAGGGTTTCTTTTTAGTTTCTTTCTTGGTGATTCTTGAAGAAGGTTGTTTGGGGTTTTATTGGGGCAAGTATTAGTGATATTTTAGAGGGATAGAAGCACTTTGATCTTTGGTTTTGGGTGTTCTTTGGTTCGATCTCAGTCAACAAGAAAAAAAAGGGTGTTTGTGATTTTGGTCTTCTTGTCTAAATCATCTGGTAGTAAGATTCTTTCTCTATTTTTGATTTTTATTTTGATTTTGATCCATACAAATGGATGTTAAATTCTGGAAATGCATGTTTATATGATGTTATGAGTTGTGTATAAGGTATGTATTGGCATTGCATTTGGTTAATTAGTGATTTGAATGAGTTTTGGAATGATTTAGAGGTAGCATTTAAGGGCAGATTCAGGTCAGTAGCTAAACGTGGATTTTCCTAACAGAATTTGTCCTGGAGCCTATTATTAAATTACATGGTTGGATAGATATAAGTCTTAGCTTCATGTGGCGAATTGGATGGTTTTGTATCGATTCCGGATGAGGGATTTATGGCCGTTTTACGGAAACAAGTCGATTCTGGAACACCATTTGGAAAACAGGTTAAACTCCAGATTTTTGCACTAAATTGTTAGGTTTAAAAACAAAGATCTGTAGTAGACACCTTAGGCTAACATCTCCAAGTGGATTCACTTCAATATCTATCACAATTTAGGATTTATGGCCATTTCCGTAAGTAGTTAAAATTCAGAAAACTTTCTGGTTGGGTAATCAGGTACTAAAATGCCATTTCCTATTGATTAGAAACTATTTAGATGATGAGGCCTAACATTATGGAAACTAGACTCAAAGGTCTTTCCAGGGGCGAAAGCCTCGTATTCATAGCCTTTACGGATTAGCAGATATGAGACCATAAAGTCAGGTTAAAAATTAGAATATGAATTTACGTCTTTTCTTGAAATATAAAAAGTATGGATACACATTAGTAAAGCAAGAGTTAATAGGTGAAACTTAGTAGATGCTTAACTATACATAAACTCAGGTTGGATATCAATTTAGGGATGAAAATACTTTGGTTAAGTCATTGTGCAATGTCGTGCATATCTTGGAATCATATATCATGATCGTGTAATTTAGTTCTACGTATTGATTATCTTTATAAAACTAAGTCGCGTCACGTCTTATAGGTCGCGGCTAAATCGTTGGTGCTCCTTTCTTAGTTGATTTCTTGCTCGGTCTTCAACTTACGGTAACTTCTTAGCCTCGCCTTTATAAACTTTACATGTTTTCTTAAACCCCGCGAGGGAGATACATGCTACTTTATTAAATTGAACACAATTTGTTTTTCTTGTATGCAGGACCCTATTGTATACCTTGATTGCATTGAGTAGCTTATGTCAAAAGACCTCATTTTCGTGAACCGTTAAGTACCTATGATGGGTACACGCTGTTGCAATTAATAGATATCTATGGGCTTGACAACCCGGTTCGGTTTTGGGAGCATCCATTGTGAGCTCGCCATGTACGGACATATTATATTCGAGATGTGTAGTAGGTATATGACAATTACCTAACATGGGGGCAATATTATTATTGAATGATCTATAATGATCTGTGTTTTTCGTCCATGGGATCGGTGTTACGAGCTTAATGCAATATTTCTTAAATGGCTTGTATGATCAACAAGTTAATCGTTAAATCACTATTTATGCTTGTGTTCTAACTTATTAATATAAACTCTATGAATTCACTCAACGTTTTAGTTGACATTTAGCAAGGGGGGGGGGGGGGGGGGGGGGGTGTGTTATCCTCAGAGGTAATAAGGTTGAAGGCTTGGAATGGACGGAAGCAATGTTGCGCTAAATTTTTGAAATATGTTTTATGTTCCATTTTTACAAACATTTATGTTATTGTCTTTCAAAAATTATGTTATTTTGGAGACGATCTTGTGGACAACTTTGGTACTTTGATAAGAATGGAACTAATGTTTTAAAACGTCTCTTTTTGAGTCATTCTTTATATGCTTATGATTATTGTGCTATGAATTAACACCCAATTATTGGTTCCGCTGCGTGTAAATTTGAGGGTGTTAAAGATTGGTATCAGAGCCATAAGTTATAGAGAACTAGGTCATTTTTCAAAAACCTAAACTATAACTTTATTTTCTTATTTTAGCGGGCAAAAGTTCCTCGTGTTTCCCGTTCAAGTCATACTTGTGATTCCTATTTTAGTAATTATGCACGCTTCGGGTGCAATATTGTTAAGTATTTGTAAGATAAATACTATGATGCATATTGAAATATATATATATATATATCAATTGTTGGGCTTATATTAAAGCATTGACATTTATTTACATGTTTAAATAAATTGTCATTTGGTTATCGTACTCATTTTCGATGTACCTCCGTTCATTCGTATCTTGTATAAATTTTTATTTATATAGTGACCTTATGTAGTTATTCTTGCGTGAGTTGCAGATTATCATGGCAAATCCTCGACCTCCTGATCCCTTATATACTTCCTTTAGTATCTCTAATAGTATTATATTGGTACTGATTTTATAATACTTGAATTTCTTTTCCATCTCTTACGCTTATCCTCGGGATTATCGTTACCTATTTACCTTATATCGGTCGGTTATATAAATATTGATCACTCTGATTATCGCGTGCTTCCTGATTTCTCATTTACTCACTCGAGCATCAATACGGGTATTATATAAGGATACCTACATATATGAGCTGCTATATTCTCGATCTCTTACGATTATTTCCGTGAGTACTACTATCTACTTATGTGAGAATAATTTATATAAGTGTTGACTATTTTCGATTACTTATGTCTACTTCGTGGAGTACCCCTATATTTTTTTATATAAAGGTTGTCTTTGTGAATACCATAGATCTTCTAAGACATTGTTAGCAATACAATGGTCTCTAAACCTTCTTTATGGCCTTGTGTGTGTGACACAATGGTTTCGTTTATTTCAAGACATTGTGAGTTATATGATTATTTCTGAAACGTTTTCATGACTTTACCTTGTTCTCTTTTGATGATATCGCAACTCGACATAGTTTTTCGATCCCACTGGTTATTTTGCTATTCGGCTTTAAGTTTGATCATTCGCCTTGTGCTTCTGAAACATGTATGTCGTCACGTAATCCGTCGCGTGGGAACATGCCAACTAAATTAAACACGACTTTATCATGTCACCTCCTAACCCTTCATTCTTTTTTAAAACGGCTATTAGCTTATTCTCCCGTAATGTGTCGTCTGGGAGCGTCTACTTTTGGAACTTTCGAATAAAATTTTGTGTTTTACCTTTCTACCCGATTTAGTGAAGATCTTTATTCTAATTATTTCGCGTGTCGTGTTTAAAAATTTAATCCGTTTAAGTATTATAAACGATTAATGATCCTAATGAATGCCCCGAAAGTTTAAATTTCTATTATTTTGATAGATTCTGACGTTTCTCGCATCGTAGCCGAACTTTTGTTAAAATTAAACGCTTTCTATCCTACAATCATCTCTACAAGAAAAACCATCATACAAAAGATTTAAATAAAAATATTAATTTCTATATTTTTTTAGTTTTAAGTAAATATTAAAGCAAGAAGTGTTTTGGATTAAAGTTAATTAAAGATTTTGGTAAATTAGAAGCTAAGGGTTTATTGTTTTGTGATTTTGTGTGGTTCGGCTAAGAAAAGGGAAACAAGAAGGATCCGTGTCTAGATTTTGTTCTCGCTCACACTTGTGTTTGTAAGCCTCTCAAAACCCTCCTCTATATTATTTACATGCGTCTATTTTTATACTTAATTTGCTTGTCATAGAATCCATTAGATCATGTGCTAGATTAGGTTTTGGGTGAATTAATCGATTTGAAGTGGTTAGTTGACGGAGATAGGTTAGTTTAGGCGCGTTGTGGAGTTGTGATGAGGTGAAAATGACATTTGGTAGAGTATTGAAACGAGTCGATTACTGCAGAAATTACACAGCGTGTTTTGGGTATCGTAAGAGTGTGAAAATTAATTTTGGGTGTTAAAATATGATAGGCCTCATTCTTATGAACGTTTCGGTAGGTGGATCGTCCCGTAACTCTCAAAAACGAAGTTTTTACGGCCAATTGAAGTTTAGAATTTTTTTACTAATAACTCAGCTTTTTGGAAAATACTAGTTGCTGTCAGATTTATAAAAGGGTATTTTCGTCATTTTCGAGTTCGTTCCGGCCTTCGGCCGAAACATGAAAGTTGTTCGGAAGGCCTTTTTACTTTTTCCCGACGATAACTAAGTCTAAAAAGGCGTAATGACGGGTCGAAAAGCTTATAATAAAATCTGCGTTTTTCTTTTTTTTTGTTTACATCGGATCTGATATAGGGGCATTTTCGTCCTTTTCTGTCGAGTTTTGGGTTTCGGGTAAAACTAAAAAGTTGTTTAAAATGTCGTTTTACCTTTTTGAAGGCTATCTAAGCTTAAAGACGCATAATGACGGGTCAAAAACTCAAACATAAATCTGTGTTTTTTTTTAAATAAATTATAGTTTTCTGCAGAAACGAAAAAAAGGCATTTTAGTCATTTTCTGTGTCGTTTTGGGTCTCGGCTAAAACACGAAAGTTGTCCGGAATATCGTTTTCTATAAAAAGTCGCGAAATTTGGTCTAAAAGTGTATAAAAGTGGGGTTTTGCTCAAAACGCAGGTCTGCGTTTTTGTTATAAAAATTCAAAAACAATTGAGAAAAGTGAGCTGATACAGTTTTTGACTTGGAATTCGGACCCTTTCTGGTCCGAACCGGCCTTCCGTTAAAACATGAAAGTTGCTTATTTTGATTATTTCTATAAAAAAATGCGAAATTTGATCTAAAAACGCTAGATGATAGGAAAACATCAGGGTAAAAGTTAGTGGTTCGTCTTTTTGGAAAAATTAAAATAGTTGCTTGGGTTGTGGGGGGGGGGGGGGGGGGTGGGAATTTTTCTTTTTTTTTTTGTGGGGGGGGGGGGGGGGGGGGGGGGGGGGGGGGGGGGGGGGGTTTTGAAAATTTTGTTAAAAAGTGGGGTTTTAAGCGTTTTAGTGTTCGTTTGAGCTTGCAAAACGTTAACGAATATTATTAGATGATTAGTAAATTATTGGGTGCGTCCTGTCATGTTTAAAAATAGTAAGTTTATTTTCGAAAACTTCATATATATAAGTATATGAGTTATTAGTGCGTCGGGATTAACGGAAAACTTGAATATTTTATTAGTCAATATAAACATCTTCGATTATCCGAACTTTCCAGAAATAGTAACTTTCTAAAAATAGAAACCTTTCGGAAAAGTGGTGTAACTTAAATTACGAGTGTGATTATATTATTCGAATGCTTTAATAAGTAAATTAGGACGCACATGTGGATTCTATGGGTACTTCTTCTATAGTTAATAAACTACAATCGATTCCTTTTAATCGTATTCTCCTCCATTGTGTGAGTTGTTATCAGATGAATGAAGGATTTATCTTTATTGTTGTTTCATCGCCGTGTCTCTTGGTTCCTGACACATTACACCTCATTCTTCTTCTAGCTACTTCATGTGATTTTGGAGAGTCATACCGCCAAAAAGTCAACTTCTAAGTTCAGCATATATCAAACGCCTCTCTACGTTCATTTTGTCGATCGAATAACTCCTTACACTAATTTATTTTGAGTGTTGCTATGTTTTGATACCTTTGATGCTTACTTCTATCTCCTGTTATTATGATCAATTCGTTCTTTCGTTTGCAACGATAAATTCTACAAATGACTCTCTATAGCATTCCGATTCGCGATCTGTTGGAACAAATGGCTCTCTATGTTCATTTTCTCTGAATACTCTACGTTGTTCGAACATTTTTTATACTTGCTAAGATCTACTGCTTTATATAAAACCCTAATGTCGTCTTATAAACCATTTTACTGTTAGCTCATAAACTATTTTACTGATTTTCTATAAACTACATATTGGGGTTTCCCCCCCCCCCAACTTTATATACTATTTCCATTCTCATTTTATGAATTGTTTAGATTATTTCACAAATCGTTTGACTAAGACCTTATAAACATTTCCATAATCATCTGATAAACCATTTTGCCACGATACTATAAACCATTTTAATATCATCTTATAAACTATTTTGTTGTTATCATATGAGCTATTTTGCAATCACTTTATGAACTATTTTATCACATTATAAAACCATTTAATACCATTATATACATAACACTAGTTTGACGAAAACGAATATTGCATCGTTAGTCCTCAATTATACATAGCCTGATCACCTATGTCTAATTCAGGAAAGACCATGCCATGCCGGAAGTAGTCACCAAATTTTTTTATCAAAATCAACTTTCTATTTATATTCCCAAAAAGTGAACATTTCATGCATTAACTATTATTTATTTTATATTCGGTTGCTATCCTACTTAATTGTTTTATTGAACCCTTCGTACACGTTAGCAAGCTATACAACTTAAACTACCTCGAGAACTCAGTAGAACCCATATCACCTTCACGTCTTAAACCCAAAGAGATGTTTATCTCATTAAACCTTTTCTTTCCGCTAGATGCATTTCGACTAGTCATCAAGCTACAAATTATTGAGGATCCTGTAAAGATCATGGACGATCAGGTCAAACAACTAAATCAAGGTCGTATCCTCATCTTTTAGCAAGTAAACTGACGGCAAATAAGGCGAATTGAGCATCGGGACGGCGCTCCTTTAAGGGGGGAGGATGTAATATCTCGTATTTAAGGTCACTACTTATTTCAGTTATATCTATTTTTAAAATTTTATAGAATTTACTTTTATTATTTTTAGTCGATTTTTATTAAAATCGTCGTTTTAATCATTCGCGAATCCTATATTTGGAATATAACCGTTATCGATCGAGAAATCAACGAATGCCTATTTTAAGCCTTGAGAGCTTATTTATCTTATTTTTAGTATTTTTCAACTTCATATTTTATTGTTTTTGCCGAAACCGAGTCCATTTAAGAAGGTTTTTTATTTTTGAGAAGGTTTTTATTTTGAGAAGATTGAGAAATCTACGTTTGAGCAAATTGATTCATATTTTTTGATTTGATTCACAAGTAAACATCATTTAATAGTGAATCAAAGCTATAAATCACAAATTTGATTCACAAATCATTGCTAAAATCGAGTTATGGTAATGATTCCTTAAATTTGTATAGAAGATTCAGTATTTTACTTATATTGCAAAAACGAGAGATTTTTTAACATTGATTCGAATTTTTTTACACATTTTGAATTATAATCACATTAAAATGAGTTTTACGCTTGAAAAACTTGAATCAAAGTTAAAAATCTATCATTATTGAAAACCTTCTCAATCTTCTCCAAATAAAAACCTTCTCAATCGATCCGGATTCTATATAGGCTCCGGTTCCGTTAAGAAGGTTTTTATTTTGAGAAGATTGAGAAATCTACGTTTGAGCAAATTGATATTTTCTTGGAAAGAAATATGACAAATTGGATTTAAATAACTCTTTATTGAATGATTACCTTGCGCGAACGATGGGTAATCAAAAGAGGTTTTATGAATCCAATATATAATCTTTACAAGTATACAATATGCAGAATCTAAGTGTGGATTAAAATCACACATCTAATGAGTATAATCTTTATTTTAATTGTTAAATCAATCACTTGTTGGATTTGTTTTTTTAATTATAAATAAAGATAGCTCATGAGTACATCTAAAAGCTAGTGGGAGTATTTTGTTTTATTTTTCTCAAATGAAATACGTAGTTGAACATATTAGAAACAATTTTTTATCTAAGTAAGACTTAATCCCTTAGACTGAAATAGAGTTTATTGTAAGAATTTTAGGAAATGAAACATGCAACCTTGGTATAATATGTTTGATACACTAAACATATGTGGTGAATTAAGTCTGAATGTAATATGAAATATCATTGAGTGAAACTCGAATGATCTATCTCACTTGGTGAGATTGAACACATGAATGGAAGCCTCAAGTCCCACTAAAGGATTCATTATGTACATCATATTGTATATGGGATTAGTCGTATGAATTGAATGAGTGCAAGATGATTTGACAACATTGAAATCTAATTGAACGATATTAGAAGGAACATTCTGATGAATGTTGTTTGGATTAGGAATTTATTCCTAAATGATGAGACTATGGATATGCATTGTGATAATCATAGTGAAATCAATGTAGTCAAACAAACCTTGCATTTAAGTGATATCCAAACATTATCAAAGAAGTGTTTATAGAATTTTATCATAGTGTTGTTTGTATACACTAGTGCTTGTTTTAATTGAGATGATACTCAATCTTAGTCGAAGCAAGTTTTTCATCATGAATGATAACATTGTTGACCACACATGTTTGGTTTAAAAGCATAGTTGAATAAATACATTAAAAGAATAAGAATGCTTTACGGTTTGGAAAACTATTGAGATGACTGTCCCCATTAGGATGTTTTGTGTATGTCATACATCTTATGGAATGTAATGTGACTAGACTCATATAAGTAATACTTATAAGTTAGTGCACACTTACAAAATAACAATCATCATATTATTTAAAGAACTTCATAATTCGTGGATTTTTTAAATAAGTATTCTTAAAGTTCCACAAGATCATAACCTAGTTGATTTGTTCATGGAACCTATGCCTTGTCACCAATTGCGATTGTTGTGAATAAGACATTGGTATTCAACTAGGATCATCATGCATTGATCTTATTTGATATTTGGATAATGGAACTGTAAGCGATTATATTAAATAATGAATTGACATACGTGGTATGATCGTTTTTATTTATACTACTGTGTTCTATATTTGCATGTATAAATACTTGAATATTTTTTTTTAATTCTAAACTATGTCCATTGTCAGTTAACGATATGAGAATATTGTTGAGATAAGACAATTGTTAGTGTTTGGTTATATTCTGTTGAATATATAAAGATGATTCTGCCAAACTCATATGTTATTCAATGTGGTTAAATATTGGATACCCCGCCTGGTGTAAATCATTTTATGGATCGGCGTCATTAAGTGTATTACACATATGGTAAAGTTGATACTCGTCTTTAGACTTGAGATGCAAGCGAGTTTTATGGGTGCAGATTGCATTTTCTTGATTCTAGTCAACCGTTATTCTAAAAAAGATAGTTATAAAGGCTACTTCAGAAATGTTATGAAGCATATGAGAAACACTTGTAGTCAAAATAGAATTTGTTCCTCTACATGTTTGGGAGTTAGATACTTATTGGGCCCCTCATTGGGTTGATCAGATGTTTGCATGGCCATGCTCAAAATGTAGTTAAGATGATTCTTCTTACATTTGGTAATCTAGATCAATACATAAACGTGAAACAGAATCGTTAAATTATGTAATGACTTTTGATCCATATACATACTTAACATTGTATCTGATACGAAAGGATAGATTAACTTTAACCATTGAAGGCTGAGATGTTTATTGATGATGTTGCTAGACTATTCGTCAATGTTAGTAAGTTCTATTCTATGACCATGACATTCGCAAGTGAGAGCTGTTGGGATGTGCTCATGTCATATGGATGTTTATACGGCTAGGAATACGTGAGCCTACGGGGTCACACATGTATACACATAGATATCATTCTATTAATATATATATAATAATAATATAAGTGTATATTTATTAATACTCTAACGATAGAATACTTGACGGTCGTTCATTAGTTCGTTTACGAATAATTAACATTAAACCCTTTAATTAATATGTAATGTACAAAATAATTAAATATAGTCAAAAAGTCAACAAAGAGGGCTTGTTTGGGCTTGGGTTTGGCCGGCCATACACAACAGAAAAATGGGGTGGGTTTTTTGTTTAACTATGCCTAAGTTGCCATAATTAGATACCCTAATTCCACCCCAATATAATAAGATCATTTGTTATCATTTATCTCCATCCCTTCTCTCTTATCTTCTCTCTAGTCGTCCTAAGGAAACCCCACGATCCCCATGTAGCACTGAAGTTTCGCTTTCTAGTATTTCTATACGTTAGTTCGAGGAACTAGCATTCAGGTGATATTGTATAATGTGTAGTGTGGATACACGTGGAGGTTGTTTACTTTAGAAACTAGAAGGGGTTTCGGTATTAGCGCGGGTTTAATACACATGCGTATTCTCAAGAAGCTTTAGTTATTCCAGAGCTTGATTGATAAAAGGTACGCCTTTCAGTTATGGTTTTATGTTAATTATAGTTCTATATGTGATTGTTTTTCGCTACTTAGCTCTTTTTTTTTTTGATTTATTTTTTTTTTGTTAGTTAGGTTTTTTTTTTTTTTTGGTGTATAATTTTCAAATTTTTGTTATTTGTTATTTTTTTTTATTTTTTTCATTTTTTTTTTTTTTTTATTCGTAGAATATTATGTGTAATATTAGGTTATTAGATAACGATTTTCCAACAGTAGGATGGTCTAAACCCCTCATCCCGAACCAGTATATATCGTGGTGTCTCTTCTTTTCTAGTTATCTACTTATTGACTCCATTGTTATAGTAAATCATTACACGCTCGGGCTCTTTTAGACTTGGAGTCTTATAAACTTCAAAGAACTTAAGAAGACCGTATTCACCCCCCTCTACGGTTCTACAAAATGCAAAATACATCTATGTGGTTTGCCAGTTTTCACACTAAACATGCATATAAGAAACATTTGGCAATAACCATCCCTCCATTAGTAGAAGTTGACACACAGAACATCCCCGATAACTAACAATGTAAAAATCTTCTCCGGTTATTTAGTATCTATCAAAAGCTAAACACCCTTCTTGATAAATTACTTCTAAAACTCTCGCTATTAATTTCATCATTTTCTTCTCGTTGCCTTCAGTGCCCATCATCTTCTTCTACTTCTCACCACTTCCAACATCACAAAATAACAAAAACATTCACAAAATACTTAAATATGTCACCATAAAATCACTCACACCCAGGGGTATCAGTAGGTTCGGGTTGAGCTGAACCCGAACCAGATAAGACTTATCGGGTTGCGCTAAATCGGTTTAAAAAATCTTATCGGGTTGTTTGACCAACTTAGTAACCCAAACAACCGTTATTGGGAGGGTGTTGGAACATGTTATCGGGTTAGGTTTGTTGCAAATTAATGTTAATCGGTCAATAATAAAAGACCCAAAAATCAGTTTATTTTTTAAAGTAATTACTTCAAAGCCCCCAATACCAACACCGCATATAGCATAGGACGTTTGTTTACCTAGTTCATTACAATGCAACATTGCGCATTTTCAGTCATATTACACTATATTAGCCATTATTTATTTTTAGACTTTGCGCGTTATTTTAAATTTTTTAAAGTTTTAAGTTAAATTGCGTAAACTAAAAATGAGCATTCAATGTAAACGGGTATCAAACAAATAAAAGTTTACGTTCAACAAGCGTTATATAATTATTACGAAAATAATTTATAACTTTTCATTATTAACTTCCGTATTTTTACATAAAACGCCTATGTACACATTTAAATGCATACATGCATGACAATAAGCTAATATCACCCAACATACGTACCTAGGCATTCATAATACAATTAAATTTCAAAAGTTTAAAATTGGTTCTTTGCTTCCTTCTCTTTTGCCGCCAATCTCACAAACAAAATAAGATGTTCCAACATATTAATACCACATGAAAGCCCTACATTTCTATATACATGATAAGCACATTATCTTAGAAATTCTTGTGACCAACTTTGGGAAGCCCTCCCCCTTTCTCTCTTCATACACGGCTAACACAATAACCCACACACACAATACCAATTTTGATCACCTACATGTAAAGGAAGAAGATACCTTTCCACATTTGATTATATAACCCATACACTACCTAACACTTAACAATTTCCAAGGACACAAAGCCAACTATTCTTTCTTTTTCTCTTTTCCATTTCGGCATAAGCAAACACAAGAAAAGAGAAACAAACAAAATTCAAGTATTGTTATATTATTTGCAAGATTAATCAAGAAGGTTTCAAGTGGGGTTAGGTTAGATCAAACAAAGGGTTTGAATAGGCTTAGACTTGTGTTCATCACCATCTTCATTTACTCAAGGTTATCATAAAACTCATACTTACTTTTTTACATTTAAGTGAACAAAAAGTAAAGAAAATTTGGAAGACAAAGAGGTAGTGTCTATGGGAAAGTCTTTTCTTTTTCTTTATTTTTCCATGTGTATAAAATTTTGTATATTTAATCACCACGATAGATTAATTCATGATTTGTAAAATAAAATGAAACCCCAATATGTTCAAAATCAATTTTTCAATGAAGTTTGATGATGTTAAAATTAGCTAATATTATTAAAACGTAAGGATTCACAGCAAAGGGATAATAATTCTAATTAATTGGTTAATTATGATATTTATTAATTATAAAGTCTATACATAGTTAAATAAAAGGTTGACACTTTCTTAGACATTATGGACATAATACGATGGACAATATTTAAAGGGCTTAAATTATACCCAAGATATGCTATAGAGGAATTGTGATAATTTATTTGAGTTGGAAATACTTAAAAATCAAGTTATATAATTATTTATATAAAACATTAAAACAAACTGTTTTCATTCAACCCCCAAACTGTTGGTTTGATTTTTTTATAAAAAGGTACATATTATGAGCTTTCCAAATCTATAAAGAACTCGCGAAACGGATAAATAACGAAGGAGTTATGATTTTTACAAGATATACATTTATAAAAGTATTTTTATAAAAGAAAGTTATAAAAATATATGAATTCGAATCTGAGTAAAATATTTTATATTTTTCTGTAAAAGTAGATTTTATAAGGATTCTAAAAAGGTAAGAAACTTGAAAAACCAATGGATAATGAATTAGTTATGACTTTTAAGTAACTTTATAAAAGTGATTTTATAAAAACTATTATTTTTACAATTTTCTACAGTAAACATAGACCCTATTAAGTGACATAAAATTTAATTATAAAACATGGACATAAAGAACACTAAAAACGGAATTAAAACGAATAAGTTAACGACATTTTTAAGTTATAACAATTAATTATAAAAAAGTAGTTTTATATAATTTCTAAATATATCATGGTTACTGTTTCTCATAACAATAATATTATAAATATTACATTTGTTAGTAAGTTTCAAATACAAACCATGGTATAAATAACTGGCAAAACGAAATTAAAACGAATAAGAACGATAATTGCAAAGTATAACAATTATTATATAAAATTAGTTGTATATTATCTAATAACAATAAATAATAGGTTACTGTTCCCAGTAACAATAATATTACAAATGTAATATTTTCACGTACGAAACCCAATACAATAACACCAAAACGAGTTTAAAACAAGGGAATACTAAATCTATAATTTAATATACTTCTAAAAACCCTTTTGTGCACTATTTTTATAAATATATAAAAATACATATTCAAGGTGTTGAAAATAACATACCAAGTATTATTAACACATAATTCAATCAGATGGACAAGTATAACACTTTACAAACACATTAGGTGTGATGTAACTCTATAAGATGATATATGTATAGTTATTCAAGTACATTATATTCATACGACCTACGTTAAATAGGTTGCATTCGGACTATCAAGTGACGAGTCACTCACTTGCTATATCATACCTTTATTCGCCTAAGGTGAGTTTATAGTCCCCACTTTTATACTTTTTTAATCATTTATCAAATCTCGGATGAGATCATGTTTGTTTTCAACATGGATGCAAGTACATTTAAATTCAAATATTACGAGTTTGCCTAAGTAGCTATAACCCACTATGCCCATTATCATGAACTGTTAATTGCATGGATGTAATTGTTAATTGCATTATGTGAGCGCGAATGTTATGAATAGATCTATTTGGGATTAACATCCCCGTTCGGGCAATACGCTTTGCTAGGTACCGTTGGCCAAAACGACGAACGTATACCATTTGGATTCATGGATGTTACGGGTTGAACATCTACATTGGCAAAGTCATTTCTCTGTTTATTTGAAATACATACTATTGTTTAAAGCTTCGTGTCATGACTAGTGCATTTCTATACATTTTTTGTATTTTGCTCGTTACCTATACAGGGAAAATCTTGCTACCGCTTTCAGAAATTCATAAACCTATAAATTCACCAACATTATTGTTGACAGTTTAAACATGTTTTCTCAGGTCAATAAGGTACAAGTCACGGATACATTGGTTGGTCGTCATTTGAAGTCACATTATCATAAAGATTTGCATGCATTACATTTTGAGAACTTTGTTATGTTTAAATACTTTACTTTTCCAGATAAACAAGTAAGCCCATGAGCCTTTTTTGTAACGAAAGCCTTATGAAATCCCATTATCAGATTTTTAAAAACACCATTATATGGTCGTTCTCTAAACCTGGTGTTTATGTGATCTATGAAGTAATGCCCCCGAAATATCATATTCCGCTGCGACCCATTTTGGGGGTGTTACAACAGATGTATAAGTTATTGGCTAAATAACATTGCTTTGTAAGAGTTCGTTTGGTAGGACGGAATGAAAGGTCAAATGAATGGAATAAATGATGTAATGGAATAAATAATGTAATGTCTACTTATTTATACGTACTAATCCATGTTGGATTTGTTTATAAGACGTAATGAAATCGATAATAAAAGGACAAAAATACCCCATTGATGATAGGAAGTTTATTTAATGTGGTTAGTTAATGATAAAGTTTTATGTAATTTTGATTCTATTAGAAGATGTAATGAAAAAACGTATGGGACCCCTAATGAATGATTTTGATGTAATGGGTCATTCTTGTAATGAATGATTAAATTTCTATAAATGTAAACAAACAATATTTTTTCATTATATCGTAATAATCCTTTTCATTCACGCTTTGATTACAACATACCAAACATACGTAAGTCTGTAACAACAAACCTTTAAAATCAGTCGACCCATTCTCACTCAAAACCTCAAAATTCAATCAAACCATTATCAAAACATACAATTTAGTTTTTCATATCTTTGCCTCACAAGATCATCATCATTCAAAGAAAATGTGTCAACGATAGAGTTTTTTTATCACAAGAGAAAATATTCAAAGAGCCATGTTATGCTTATATAAATTTCAGAAAAGGGTTAATAGACAAAGAAGTTACTATACTTTCCTAAAAAGTTCGCCTAAGTTACTCAACTTTCATTTTGTTCACTAGTTACTGAAGCTTTTGATAAACATACACCCTCAATAAGATTCAATGTTAATCCAGCAAGCCTGGACATATATTTGTAGGTAAGTACGTAAACATAAATGTCATGTTTTTACTAATTCAATGATGTTTACGTATATTTTTTGAAAAGTTGATAACCTCAAATTCATGTTTCATAAGTTTAAGTAACATAAGTGAACAAACTAAAGTTATTAACTTAGGCGAACTTTTTGGAAAAGTATAGTAACTTCTTTGTATAATAACCCTTGAAAAAAATATTTCTATAAAATTGAAGTGTCGATGGAAAGATTGAGCCTCCGATTGGTCTCTGATTATCAAGCTATCCACGGAGCCCATGGAAGATTGATGAGATTTCGGGAAAGGAGCTAATTCATGTTGCGATAAATACTTTTTAAAGAGTGTAGGGGCTTGAGGAAAAGGTATAACCTCTTTTTGTTCATAAAGAAGAAACTGGAATGGCCTTTCGACTTTAATCTGGATACGTGTGTGGTTGATGGGGCAAGCTTAAGAATAATTTCCTAAGCGATGCTCTCCGAAAACAGAAAACATATTACAGTAGGTCCAAAACTTGCCATCCTAGACCTTTATCCATGCCGTTTCGTAACATCCGAGAGGAGGCTGTGAACCACTCAACGTTGAAGAGTTAGCGAAGTGATTAACCCTGTGGTGCATACTCATATCTCCTGATTCATGTCTTGGACATTGAATCAAACTGGTGTTCTACCGTGGCTTCGTCAAGAAACATGATAGATTTTCGCGAATTACCTTCCGAAAGGTGATCTAAAAGACTTGGTGGATTTCGATTATGTTCCCAACAAAGTGAACACCTTCGCTTGGTAGGTAATGAACGAACTCCATACGCTACTAGATTTAACATTTCCAGACGTGTAAAGATCTTCGATCTCTATCTTTGAGTAATTTGTATTCGATTGAACCAATGAATCATTTGTGTCTTCGCTTTAACACACACAGAAGAATTTCTAAATTAATAAAATCGGTGGTGAAGTTTTGTTTTTTTTGACGTTTAGGATATTAACTCTTACGGAGAATGGAGGTCTTGGATCGCTAATGTGTAAAAACACCGAAGAAAATAAAAGCTTGTTCCCAGGTGATGTATTTGTGATTGGTGGCTTCTATGGAATTTTTCCGTAATAAGAAGATGTTCCAGGCCAAGCCCAGAATCTAAGGAGACGTTTTTTGATGAGCTTATTGTAGTTCTTAATACTGGTGTCGGTAATATATGCAGAACTTTGGTTGTAGCAGGACGATTGGTATAAAACCCGTCTCTTATTTCTTTGTAATTTCTAGCTCCTTGCTAGTTTTTCTTAATAAAAGTCGCCGTTCAAAAAAAAAAATTGAAGTGTCTATATATCATTGGGTAATTAAAAAAAGATAAATAAAATAAGAGTGTTGGACACCGATCATATACATACCCATTATTTTTGTAAAACTTTCTTTGGAAAACTTTTATGTATATAACTTTTCTCGTGTTGAAATATGTAATACATTATTTCGTTTTAACATTCACAAGTAAAAATAATGAGGCATAAATAATCATTCCTTTTATTTATCAAATAAATTAAGTTCGTCTCCATACATGTATCGATTTTTAAACTCATTTCTTTTTATCTTGATTTGATTTTGGGTTCGACTATAAATACATGTTTGCAACTAGTGTTTTTTATTTTTATGAGTTTAAAAGATTAGGAAAGAAAACAAAGAAACCCAGATACAACAAAAGGGTTAATGATGATGTGCAAAATGACGAAAATGCCCTCATGTGACCGTGTGACAAACTTAACGAAAGATTTTTAACGATCATTAAGTCAAAGACCGGTCAGTAAGAAACGGACAACCACAAGGACAACAGTGTAATTATTAAATTTTAAAAACAGAAGGTGGAAAAAAGTGTAAACCTCGTGAAGGAGATATGTAATTAAACCAAAAAAAGAATTATATGGCTCTTACAGGTTAACTTGTATGCTAATAACCAGAAGTGGTCAAAAATTTTCGAACTTTTGTCTTACGGCGACGACTAACAATGTAGCAGAAATCATTTTTCGTGGATCAAATGTGTAAAACAAACTTTGTCTTTCTTTAGAAATGACACAAACAGTCCTTGAAGTTTATCTGTTGTAACAAAAAAGGTCCTTGAGGACTAACGATGTACATAAATAAGTAACATAACAGTACAGATTGCAGATAGATCATGAAAACAAGCACATGGTTGCCTCGTTTGACATACATTAGGGTCGCTGTGAGAATATGCTCATTTTCGTTGCTTTCGATTCGCAAGACGTTAATAGACAACCGGTGCCAGGAGGAGAGTTGTCGACAAGGTTTCAAATCCGGCCTATCAAGTTAATATTTTTCTTGGAAAGTAAATCAAATGCCTTTCAACTCGTTTTAATATATCCGCTCGCGGTCATGGATATGATTCTATTGATTGTCCCATTTTACAATGGGTGACGAAACGACAAGACATGTGTTCTTTCAATCAAGTTGGTTAACAGGTTTATGAGAAAGATTTCTCATGGGGGAATGTGGAGTATCTGAGGTTTAATTCTATGAGGGTGCGTTCTTAGGGCTCGTTCTACCGGATTCGATCAACATCAAAGTTATGATCGAAGAGGATCTATTACGCTTGTGTGGGTTATTGTGAATATTTCGAAAAAGATTTTTTTGATACGAAGCTTCCGAAAAAAGTCTTATGATCTTTGATAATTTATCTCTAGCTCTTTATTATTGGTTTTAAATATCGATGTAAAAGCATCGATCAAATGTGGACATTGGCTTAAAACCCTTATATTTTTGTTGTTGATCTACTCCTTGCTAGTGTTTAATAAAATTGCCGTTCAAAAAAAAAAAAAAAATATATCATGGACATCCATCCCAAAAGACCAACCATGCAACAAATATTTACATAATTAGTCTTGTAGTTTACGTAATTCGTCTCTAACGACTACATTTGTAACAGATTCTAACATACATGGTCATTGACATTTTGAAATCATCTTAGTTTAAAATTTAGCAATTACTATTTGTTTATGCTTAAAACATGTTATGAGTCAAAACTAAAAGCCAATTTAAATGAGAAATTATACTATAATTTTTTGCCTAACATCCCACGCTCTACAGCGAATCGCAAGCAAAAAAATTCTTGTTTATAGTATTAAGGTAATACACATTTGACAAGTTATACTACGTCGTTTTTGTCCATTTGCTACAGTAAAATGAACAGTACGGCCCATTGGGCTTGGGTACTGTTCATCAGCCAAAAAAAAAAACTTTATAATTTCCCTCTCTTTCTTTGGCCAAAAATAAGAAAAAAAATTTTTACGGGACGTACTCTCATTTTTAACTATTTACGACTTTCTATCGGTCTGGGCCAAAAAAAAAATACGCGTGACTGTCATTTAATATAACAACAAAACAAACTATTAAACATGAGACCGAAAAAATAAACCCGAAAAAAAACTGGGCTGGGTTACTGTTCATCGGCCCAAAAAAAAAAAAAAAAAAAAATTATAATCCCCCTCCCCTTCTTTGGCCAAAAATAAGAAAAAAAAAATTTACGGGACGTACTCTCATTTTTAACTATTTACGACTTTCTATCGGTCTGGGCAAAAAAAAAAAAAATACGCGTGACTGTCATTTAATATAAGAACAAAACAAACTATTAAACATGAGACCGAAAAAATAAACCCGAAAAAAAAACTGGGCTCGGTTACTGTTCATCGGCCAAAAAAAAAATTATAATCCCCCTCCCCTTCTTTGGCCAAAAATAAGAAAAAAAAAAAATTTTACGAGACTACTCAACATTTTAACATTTACACTATTCTAGCGGTCTGGTTCAAAAAAAAAAAAATACTCTGACATTCATTAATATAAGAAAAACAAACTATAAAACATGAGCCCGACAAAAATAAACCCACCCGAAAAAAAAAAAAAAAAATTAATGCCCCACAACAACACGCAAAAAATTAACGCCCGCAGCAACGCGCGAGTAATCTTGCTTGTTTGAATACAGTAATAAATAGGAGACAATGGATTAAGTACTTTGAATATTGGGCCAGATTAATATTATTAAAGTTGGGCTGGGCTGTTTGGGTGAACTGCTCTGATTCTATATCAAAGCCACATGCATTAATAGTGCATACAACTTTAGTTTGGACTTTGGATTCTACATATTGTCACTTGGGAGTAGTCGACGCGAACAAAAAAACCCCTCAACCGGTTCTTCAACCCGAACCTAAAACCGAACCGGTCAACCCCGGTTTTGACCTGAACCGGTTCCGGTTCTTGGCCAAACCGGCGGTTTGGAACCGGTTTAGGGTTTTTGAGTTTACACCTTCGTGGACTGGTTTTTGGAACCGGCAAACCAAAACCGAACCGGTTAACCGGTTTGAGATATATTTTTTTTTCAAAATTCGAATCATGCTTTTATAACGTGGGGGACCCGTGAAGTAGCGTTTTTATGACTTTTTAGGTGTAGTGTTTGTTGTTTTGCTCTTTTATTGATTAATAATTGAAGGGTTGTGTTATGGTTTCAATCACACTTACAACTACAATCCCCTACAAAAAAAACTCTCCAAAGCAAAACCGAATTTCTTTCAATTAGCAATGGCAAGTCAATCCGCCTCAACTACCCCGGTGCCGGTTCATCAAGTGCACCGACGGTTGTTCAAATCCTACCAAACAATCGAAACCCCCAGATTTGGAAAGACTTCAACCTTTGCCTAATGTCCGACAACACGAAAAAAGCTCAATGTATTCATTGCTTTCATTTCTTTTCGAAAGATTCCAACTCGACGTTGAAGAATCATATCTCGCATATGCATTGTGAAGCACTAAAGAGGGTTTCGGAATCGGGGCAATCGTCTATGTCTCGAGATGAGAGATGAAATCACTTGATACAAAACCAAAATTTAAAAACAACTTCAGTTAGGATGAGCAGAAAAACCAAAATAACCGAATAAACCAAAAACCGAAACCGAACCGAAAACAAACAAACCGAACTAATAATCGAACAGAATTTGCCAAAACCGAATCGAACCGAACTACAAATTCGGTTTTCGGATTGAATATGGGTTTGGCAATCTGAACAATAACCGAATTTATATAAATATATATATTTTCAATATATTTATATATATTAAAAGAAAATTTTATCCTAATATAAAAAAACACTTTTTATACTTGAAATATTTTTTTGCTAAATATCAATGTAATTATTATTATTTTTTAATAAATTGTGTAAATCGGGTCAACCCAAAAACCGAACCGAATTCAAATTCGGTTTTCGGTTCGGTTCAGTTGAATTCTAGTACGGTTCGGGTCAGTTCGATTTTCGGGTTAACCCAAACTTTTTTAACCGAATAACCCGATAACCGAACCAAACACCCCTAACTTGAGCTATAGTATAAATGTATTCTTCTGAAAATTACATCTAGTTATCTAAAGAATTGCCGAGAAAGCATCAAACAACTTGAAAACCCGACTCGTTTAACACAAAAAGTAGAAAATAGGAATAGTATATTCAGTTTCAAATGGGGAAACGAATCCTCTAGAAAAAGTTGAAGTTGATTGATCCTAATATAAGAACAGTGATGCTAATGAATTTAAGGAACCTAATAAATGTCACGAATTGAAGGAAAAGAAAGAAACTAGTAGCACGTGGTTTTAACTATTGCCAGTTAGAAAAAAGAACAAGGATAGATAATGGGTTTCTCATTCGCAAACTAGCTTTTAGATAAGCTGTCTTTATCTCCATGCACGTGACCCAACTCTCCACCACTATTTCCTCTTATACATGATACATCTATGTCAAAGTATTGTTTTCATAATTGCCATGCATGTTCGTTTCTTAATTAACAACACAAAGTTAAGTAGTATATATTTTACTACTTGTGTAAGTAGTGTGTACGTAACATTGTGTCTTGTATAAGAATAATGTTGTGTAGTTCAAGACTTCAACAATGTAAGCTACTCTAAGACAGTATTATGATATCTTGTGTTTTTTAGAATTGGCTAAACTGATAAATCAAACTAAAACCGAACAATTACAAGGACACGTGAGGCGAAAAGGCACCAAGTTGCAATCACAAAACACATGTTCAAGGAAGGAACAACACGACATGCGTTGAATACGATTGAAGTGGTCCTAATCATAAATAGATAGAATTGAATTCAGTTGCTTGTTGTCGACCTTCATGTCGTGAATATTATCCATGCTTTAACGTAATTTTTCAGTTCGTCGATTAACGTGCAATGATACTTCATGCCAGGAAGTAACAGTTAGCTGTTTGAGTTATTTCAGATGGTTTGCAATGAAACTCGCCTTTTGAAAATAAACTTATAGGCAGAGCTTCAATCATACGTATAAACAATATGACTTTGTTTTTATTTATGTTTATATATGTTTTTAAAATCACTTGTAATTTTGAACATCAAATACAAATTATGGAGCCCTAAAAGACAGGGGGCCTTGAGTTGCCGCTCACCTCGCCCACCCTCGAGGATGACCTTACTTATAGTATTATCTCATCAAGCAAAATTTCAATTGGTACATTAGATTCGGGTTTCACTTATGAATAATATTCATTTCAATATGAGTTTGAGTGGTCAAATTGCATTTAGTATTTAGATACGGCAATAATTGTGCATTACATATGTCATTACTCATTAAATATATTTTGATAACATGCTGTGAAAATCTAACCATGATTACAATACTTCAAATTAGAGGGTTGAAATCTGCAGATACAAAACAATAATTTACTGTATATAATTTACTGCATTTGCATGTTTGCAAAAGAGTTGGTATGAAGGAGTTAGTAGCCAATCTCCTTATTCCTTTATAATGCATTCCCCCCTTTAAGCATTGTTTGTTTTTCAAATAAACTCTTCTAATCTCTTTTACCAATTTCGGTCTGTCATCTTATCAAATGTTTTTATTTTTTTTTTGCAGAGATAGTGGTAACAAAATCACTTTGTACCATCTCAAAAATTCAGACAAAATATTTTCACTTTTTCCTCTTCATTTTTGACCTCCTCTTCTCAACTACCTTTCTACAATAATTAAATAATTCATACTTTTTCTGGGTTTATACGTTTTCAACCGTCTTTATTCTTTTTTGTACGTTTTTTTACGTTTTCATCCATTTTATATAAATCAATCTTTTCTGGTTTGAAGATGAGTCTTCTAGACGATGCATCGTTTATGGCGTTAAGTGATCCTATTCAGATGATTGAGTACTTAGAGCGCCTTTACATGTCCGAATGAAATGCGTCTGATTTTTTTTACACATAACATTTTTGGGGAGTTAAGTTGTATCAAGAGAGGGTTAGAGAAATGCTCTACCTTCCAAGCACCACCAATAACTAACTCGACCCATGCTTACACTTAAACTTGATATCACTTGTCTCACCTACAACAAAACATATAATGAAGCAAAGTAAGCAATTAAGCTTAGTGAGATACTGAAAATATATAATATGGCTTTAGAGCATAAGTGTTGCTTCATAATTTCACCGCTTTGTGAATATAGTGCTAGTTAGCACTTCCAATTCTACACAGGAACTCATCTTTATAACCTTTCTTCCAAAGAGCTCTAAACATGGCATACAGTTAGAATAGTTAGAATAGGTGTCACGTCTTACTGGTCGTCCACATAGGACGTCAATAATGCAAGCAAAAAACATAAAATTGTTGGACTTATTTTTGACGTGCCCTCAGCCCAAAATCAAATTTGCCCTCAACAAGATAAGGCCCAACATGGTATCTTGTTGTTTATGCAAACAGACAGTAATACAGACAACTAGAGATGCAAATTGAAACCGGTTTTTTAAAAAACCGGTTAGACCGGTTATCGGGTTTTTTGCCATACCGGTTTTTTACCGGTTTTAAAACCGGTTTTATTTATTTATTTTTTTTAATTTTTAATTTTTTTTTTATACCCGTTTTTAATTTATATAAATTTTTTAAAATATTTTAAGATTTTTTTTTTTTTATTATACCCGTTCAATAGTTTTTAAAAAAAAAAAAAAAAAAAGAAAAAAAAAACAAAAAAAAAACCGGTTTTACATAAAAAAACCATTCAACCAGTTAAGACCAAACCGGTCAAAAACCAATAGAAGTCAAACAAACCATTTTATTTATTTTTATTTTTTTTTTAAAAAAAAAAATAAAAAAAAAAAAACACAACCGTTTTAACAACCAACATAACACAAAACACTAAAAAACATAACAACAAAAAAAAAAAAAAAATAACAAAAACCTTTACCAAACCACAAAACCAAAAAAAAAAAAAAACCGGTCCAAAATAACAAAATAAAAAGTTCAAACTATAGGGCCGTAATTTTTTTTAATTTTTAAAAAAAAAAAAAAAAAAAAAAAAAAAAAAAAAACCGGTTTTTTAAATAAAAACAAAAAATATAAAAAATATTATTATAAAAGGGGGGGGAAAAAAAAAATTAAAATAAAAAAAAATTAACCCTAACACGCCCTAAACCAAACCCAAACCCCCCCCCCCCTAAAAAAAAAAACCCCCACCCCCCCCCGCCCCCCCCCCCCCCGGCATCCACGGCCGTTTACTCTACCACAACAACCCTCCCTACCAAACTCCCCTAATACCCCTCAAAGGACAACCTCCCTCACACACCCCCCCAACACCCCCAATCCATCCCCCAGAAAATAAAAAGAGAAAAAAAATATAAAATAATATTATAAAAAAAAAAAAATATGAAAAAATAAAAAATTATAAAAAAATAAAAAAAAAAAAAAAAAAAGAATAATAAAAAACAAAAGTCATGCTTAATACTTGCCAGCCAACTACCAGCTCCCTCCCAGTCCAGTTAAGAGTGTATATCCCCCCCCCACCCCCCCCCCGACCCCACCACACACAAAAACAAAAAAAACCAAAAACCCAACCCAAAAAACCACACACTCAAAAACCAAAAACCCTACCAAACACGCCCCACACACACCACCCACACCACAAAAAACAAAACTCACACCACTTCACACACACACACCAAAGCCTAAACACCCACCTCCGTCACTCACCATTCCCACCCCCCACCCCGATCCCCCAACCCCGAACCGACATCCACAAATTCCGTTTTCCGAGATGCCCATAAACAGCCCACATCCATGGAGCCTTCGCGGAAATCAATCCCCACGACCTTAAACTGCCCGCGATTGACACGCCCCTCTGAAGAATCCGTTTCTACTACTTCTACTAGCAATGTTCGAAAAATTTACACAAATGAAGATGTGGTGCGAATTAGACCAACTACGAGAAAATGTGATGTTTGGTCTAATTACGATATGTGTATTATGATCGATGAGGTGGAAAAGGTGGGTTGCAAGAAATGTATGAAATTTTATAACCCCGCGTCTAACACTACACTCCGGACTCATAAGAACGGTTGTAATGCGGTTAGCCAAAATGATACGTCACAAGGTACTATTGGTGCGGATGGTCAAGTTTTTATATTTGATAATGATGCGGTTCGACTTGATTTTACGAAGTTTGTCATTCAACAAGCGCTTCCATTCAACCACTTCGACAACGTCAAGCTTACGGAGATCATCAAAAGGAGGCTACAACCGCGGTATCAACATGTAAGTCGTACTACTCTTAGAAGTGATGCTTTTAAATTATGGGAAACGGCTAAAAAAGATATTATTGATGGTTTTCGTGATTATAAATATGGTGTTTCTATAACTACGGATACTTGGACCGCACCACATGGTACGGCAAATTCTTATTTAGCCGTTACGGCTCATTGGTTTAATCCCGAATCTTGGTTATTAATGAAACGGACAATTGCTTTTAAACTATTTGGTTATCCTCATACGGGATCTAATTTAAGAAAAATTTTACATGACACTTTAATTGAATATAATTTAGATAATAAAGTTTTTACGATTTCACTAGATAATGCATCCAATAATACTAGAGCTATGGATTTGTTAAAATTACGTATAAAACCCGTTTTAGATGGTCTTTTTTTTCATTCCCGTTGTGTTGCTCATGTTATAAATTTATCCGTGCAAGCGGCATTAAAAATATGTGATAGTTTAAGGATGAAATTTAGGGGTTTATTAGTAACTATATATAGTTCGAGTAACGAACGACAAATGAACTATAGACGTTTTCGTAAACAATGTGGTGAAGAACCCCTAGGACCTTGCTATGATAATAATACTAGGTGGAATTCTACTTGCATGATGTTTGAAAATATATTACGACAACGTGAGACTTTAAACGCTTTTAATGAAACACTTGTTAATAGAAATAAGTCCGTTTCGATAAGCGACCAAGATTGGGATTTACTAAATGATTTAACTATTTTTTACAAGTTTTTAAAGGGGCAACAACTATATTATCGGGTGTTTATTACCCAACTAGCTCATTAGTTTTAAATCAAATTTATGCTATGACAGAAAAATTAGACGAATTAAAAACCTCACCTAATCAAATGTTTAGAAGAATGGTTAAAGTTATAAAAAAGAAATTTGTAAAATATTTTGCTAATTTACCTTTGGTTTTTACTTGTTCCGCCGCACTTAATCCATGTTTAAATGTTGGAGGCGTAGAACTTTTAATAACAAGAATAATGAACAATTTAGACTCATCCTTTGGGTTAGACGCTAACAACCCCGACCCCAACTATATAAACTCCCAAATTTTTAAATTTAATGATAACTTTAAAAAATTATTTGAAATTTATGCAACAAAATATGGTCAACAACAAAACCCAATTGTTGATCAAATGCGGGCCGGATCGTCCCGAATGGCAAGTGACATTAATATAAACCTTTATAATAGTTTATTTGAAGACGCTACAAAGCGTCAACGAACATCGGCCCCAACAAGCGAGTTGGGACAATATATGGCTACAAACTTTTTAATAACTTTAAGGCCCGAAGAGTTTACAAACTTTGACATTTTGGCTTGGTGGAAAGAAAGGGAAATCCAATTTCCAATTTTATCCGCTATGGCTCGTGACTTATTAACGGTCCAAGCTTCGACGGTAGCTTCCGAATCGGCCTTTTCTATTAGCGGTAGAATTATATCGGAAAGAAGGTCAAGACTAACCCCCGAATCCGTGGAAGTATGTGTATGTTTGAAAGATTATTTGGACGGAGTAGATAGGGTACAACATGAAACATCGTTGGAAGGTCCGATATTAGAAGACGTTGAAGAAACTATAGCAAGAGAAGAAGTTGATTTAGGGATATCACCTCCGAATACCGAATTAGATGAAGGTGAGTTTGAAGACTTAGATATTGAACACGTAGATGTAGAAGATTTTTTGGAAGATTTAATGGATTGAGTATAACGGGTGATGGCAATGCCGAAGCTCGACATACTTGAGTACACTAATATGTTTTCGGGTGATGGCCATGCCGAAGCTCGAAATGTATTAGTATTTATATATTTTTAGTTGTATAATTGTATTGTTTAAATAAAAGTTATGGTTGTATTTTTTTAGTATGTTTCCGGTGCAAATAAAAAGTTATGATTGTATTTGTTTAGTATGTTTCCGGTGTATTGTTTAATTAAATGTTTGATAATTAACAAGTTTATTAAATAAATGTTCGAAGTTTTAAATTCCGAAAAAAACCGAACCGGTATAAAAACCGATTCCGAACATTTATAACCGAAAAAAACCGAACCGGTAAAAAACCGATTCCGAAAATTTATAACCGAAAAAAACCGATTCCGAACATTTATAACCGAAAAAAACCGATTTCAAAAAATTTAGAAGCGTTTGCATGTAATAAAGGAATCAAAATCATCAAATCTACATAAAACATATGTAAAAAAAAATTAATTAATACAAAACACACCTGTTCAAATAAATCCGTTAATGGATACACAAGTATTCTCTAATTTATCAAACATCAAAGATATTCATTATCCTAATTATGATTAAATTCAAATGAAAACTAAAGAAA
>BQNB010011159.1:10932-13432 GCA_026074375.1 Tanacetum coccineum
TACGCTGTCACTTATTAATCTACATAAAATCGACGACTCGAATAGGTTAGGTGAATATTGGCAAAGATTAAAACACGTCGGACTATGTTGACATTTTATTGTCTTAAATTAGTACTCTAAAGTCAATGTATGTACATATATTTATTACGGTTGCTGGAAATCAAACATTTAGGAAATTCAATTATTATAACAGTTTTCCAAACACTATTTAATCATACAGTTACTCACATAACACAACTGATTGCCCGTATCCTTTGTTGAATATAATCTTCCTCTGTTTTGTACTATTATATAAAACGCTTAAATCGGTTGATACAGATAATAAAGCTTTTTATACACCAAAATACTTTCCAGCCATCTGCGTATATAAGCAACCTATAAATATGAGAATACAAGACGAAGTTTTGAAAGTAATTAAGGTTCCACTGATAATTTTTAGGCTTTATAAAACAGATAGCGGGTTTGGTGGACACAAACAGCTACCAACTCTAATTTAACATTGTTGCTTTGTGTGCTTTAAACTTTAAATTCACTATGGATCTTGCATACATTATACCTATGATCAACAAACACTCCGATACAAACATACTGCTTTGGATATCTACAATAACTGACAAAGTAATCCTTGCAGGAAACCTACCACATGACGTAATAGACGTAGTAGCACAAACCAGCGTCACATCCATGGCCATCTACAAAAATGAAACAGCATGTATGCTATTTGCTTTTGCTGTCACAACCAAAAACAAATATCGAGTTTGGTTTGTGCTATTTCTTGCGGGTTTTAACGTGTTTCTCTTTTTTTGTGACAGCAACGCCTATGTGTGGATCTACTGAATTAGGTTCTAGGCGTCGTAAAGGGAGGTCAAGTTGCAGCCACTTAGCGTCACAGGCTGCCCGACAGTTGGTTCAACAAAGTTTGCGCAGACATGGTGAGATTCATCCGCCGGTTTCCAATGCAAGCGAGAAGCACGTGCTAGATCAGAAGGTTTGTGCTATTTCTTGCGGGTTTTGTAATAACTGGCAATTTTCAGAATTTTAAATGACTATTTTACCTTTTGACCTTTCGGGTCCGACTTGACTTTTTGACTTTTGATCTTTTATAGTCACATAAAAACGATTACCGCGTAACCGGTAAAATTTTTGGAACATATTTTAATAATAAATCGTATTTATTATTACACATCTCTCATGTTCAAATTTATTTTTAACTTATTTGACTTGAAAACGAGAAGATATATGTTATTTTTAAGTTGACTTATCAAAAACGACCCGCTAGATCACGTTTTCACGATTCGGACTCTAAAGCAATTTGATGTAAAAACGACATTCCGGACAACTTTTTAGTTTTGCCCGAGACCCGAAAACAAGCAGAAAATGACAGAAATACCCTGGCAAAATTTTTGAAAGCTGCACGCAACGCGTATTGACACAAAAATAATTAAATTTATATTTAATTATCACTTTTTATTAAATAAAAATATTTAATAAATTATTTAACATTTTATTTCAAAACCGTTTATTAAAAACGCGAAGATTTAAGTTAACGTTTATTTTACGGATAAAGTTTATCCGTGATACACAAATAAATAATAAACATTTTAAATAAATGTTATAAAACATTTATGCAATAATAGTCGAGTGAATACTCATATTTCATGGAAAAATCATTTTAATATGACCTAGTGCATTGATAACTTATAATAAAGCCAAAAACGATGAATGATCTCAAGCAACTCATAAAATTATAAGGCCCCGTTTGGTTCGCGAAATCTTCAGGATTCTGATGGAATTGGAATCTGATTCCAATTCCATAACGTGTTTGGTTGGCAGAATGTTTGAATTCAAAATCTGATTCCAATTCCATAGTGTGTTTGATTGGCGGAATTAATGTAATGAAATACCTCAAATTCCTTTATGTGTGGAATTAACATTCCATCCTAAAACGGAAGGAAAGTTTATAATTCCACGACACCACCACCTTCATCATCTCCTCACCCCCGTAACCACCTCAACATCATCTCCACCACGGCAGCCGCGCCACCACCATCTACACCAACCGCCGCCGCCTACACCTACACCACAGCCACTACCACCGCCGCATCACCCCACCACCGAGTCCACCTCATCATCATCTTCACCACCAAGGGTGCGTTGGTTTGCTCAGCCACCACCATAGGTGCGTGGGGTTTTATTAAGCACCAAAAGGGGTGCGTTGGTTTTGATAAAGACACCACAAGGGTGCGTATGGCTTAACAGAAAACGTATAGGGCGCGTTTGGTCTTTAAAAACGACCATCGGGGTGCGTTTGGTTTTCTTGACACCACGTAGGGTGCGTTGGTTTAGCATGAAAAACGACATAGGGTGCGTTTGTTATGTTTTCATCAGCATAGGGTGCGTTTGGTTTTGATAGAAACGCATAGGGTGCGTTTGGTTGTTCTTAAACTGCCGTAGGGTGCGTTTGGGTTAACATAAGCACCGGGAGGGTGCGTTTGGATCT
>BQNB010011159.1:15932-82136 GCA_026074375.1 Tanacetum coccineum
GGAATATTTACGTTGCTTTGAATAAAGTGGCAATACATACTTTGGACAATTGCGGTCCAATTTTCATACTACATTTTGTGACTATTTAGGGATTGAAATGGTCATGCATATTTTACAACTCTTTGATTTCTAACAATCATACATACATTTTGGAAGAACATTTAAGGATTGAAACGGTCATACACGCTTTACAGAATTTTGGTTCAACATTTATACTTACAAAAACCTATGAACTCACCAACTTTATGTTGACCCTTTTAAGCATGTTTTTCTCAGGTGAATTAGATGTTTGGCTTACTTAATATGCACTGGAGTCTAAATTTGACAAGATTTCATTTGTGGATTTCTACTTACATGCAAATGATCAAATCTCGTTGTATCATTTTCAAGCTTTTCATTGTGATGCAATTATGGGACAAGTCTTATATCAATTTCAAGAAAATCAACGAGATTACTTTTCAAACGACACATTTAGAGGTCGTTCTCTTGTATCTTGTGCTGTTGTATTATGAAGTAACGCCCCCGGACATATTTCCGCTATGACACATTTTTGTGGGTGTTAGAGATTGGTATCAGAGCACTGGTTATAGAGAACTAGGTTGCATATTTTACCCTAGACTATAACCGTTTTCACAAGCATTGCATCACATCAAACATTTTCAAAGTGCATACACACTACTTGCTTACCTGCTTAGGTTACTTGTTACATTAAGTGCTTACATGACATACATATATATAATATATATGCTAGCATCCCTTTTGCGTATATCGTACGTTTATTTATATAAGAGTTATTTATATAAATAGCAGAACATTTCTTAAGACATTGTGAGTTGCACAATGGTCTCATTTTACTTCTTAGACATTGTGAGTTGCACAATGGTCTCACTTCGTTCTCAGACATTGTAAGTTAAACAATGGTCTCTAAGAATATTATTTTTCTTCATAGCTTTATACAATATCGTATTACACGAAAGCCGTTAAATTTTTTGTTTACATGGAATTATGTATGAATCTAAGTATTACAAGTCTTGTATGGGCGGGACTTGTAATATGAGGATTGATATGATAATTGTTATGTTGACTCGTTCATAGAGACCTTTACCTTATTTACTCTAACCGAGTACTCATTAACTATTTGGAACACGATGTGATTTCTTTGATAGTTTTACTCCCTATCTCCGAAGACGAGTTTTAAACACTCGTCCCATACTCATTAGAGAACCTTCATCGGTATGTCATTCACCACCTTGAAGTTATGTGAGTACGCGTATTGCATCGGAAATTATTAAGTAGGATGATTTATAATCTCTTTATTTGAAAGGATTGGGACGCCTCTTCATTTAAATAAATAAATTGTAAATCACCAAACCATAAGTTTATCAATTCATTATTTACATAAATTGGGACACTTCTTTATGCAAATAATGTATTATAAATGAGTGGGCTTAATGGTATCCAATGTGACACGAGTACGAACTCGAACCCGAAATTCACCGGAATCCGTTAAAAAGGTTTAGAAGCACAATAGTGTCTTATCATTCAGTAGAATCTTAAGGCCTCACTTGAACTACCTTGTCTCATTCTTAAGTTATTACTTTTGCCGTTACAAATATTTACGATCATGAACTGTTTGTGGAGCTAACCGACTTGTGCACACTTGAACTAATGGAGTTGATTCATCCTCGAACTAATGACTGAGTACTATATTCCGCCGTCTATCGCATAAGCTCTCTCGCTAGCTCCTCCCATTTATTGAACTTTATTTTGGGGATATTGTTTCTCAAAATGTCCTCACTCTCCGTATCCCATCACCGTTTGTTATAGCTATTGTTGTTATGGATGCTGTTGTTGGGTCCTGGAGCGGTCCACTAGTGAAAAGACTTAGGTCACGATACATCCCAGCTTGTACAACTTTATCCAATAGGTAATGCAACCCCCCTTAAATCAGATAAACACCTATCGACAAAACATCTAGTCGAACTAGTCATTTCGGGCCACTAGTGCGAAGACTTAGGTCGTGATACATCCTGGTACTGCCAAGTGAGTGGAATACTTACATCCATAAGCCTTGTTTGATGTAAAACATCAAACCTTACAGATAGCAGAAACTAGACACTGCCCATAAATAGTTAAAACTTTACACAAACATACTCACACGACTACACTTTTCCCTTCGACGTTTTCACTATTAAGAGACTTTCCTTATAACGCGCGTTTATCAGTCATAAGACCTGGAATGATATTTTTTTTTGAGATACCTATTTTGATGGATTAAATATCCTGGTCAAACCTAGCTAAATTTTTTGGTATATTGAGAAGTGTCGAAACATCAAATTTTGCTGACTAAAGTTATCAACGCCATGTTTAAAAACTGGTTATTAAATCTTTTCTTGGTCACACAGTAGGTTAACAAGAATCGAATCCCGGGTCAGGATTTCTTTAAGGGGTAGGTACTGTAACAACTGGCAATTTTCAGAATTTTAAATTACTATTTTACCCTTTAACTTTTCGGGTCCGACCTGACTTTTGATTGTTTATTGTCACATAAAAACGATTACCGCGTAACCGGTAATTTTTCGGAACATATTTAAATAATAAATCATAGTGATTATTACATATATCTCATGTGCAAATTTATTTTTAACTTATTTGACTTGAAAACGAGAAGATATATTTTATTCCTAAGTTGACTTATCAAAAATGACCCGCTAAATCACGTTTTTCACGACTCGGACTCTAAAGCAATTTGATGTAAAACGACATTCCGGACAACTTTTTAGTTTTGTCCGGGACCCGAAAACAAGCAGAAAATGATTGAAATGCCCTGGCAAAATTTTGAAAGCCGCACACAACGCGTACCGACACAAAAATAATTAAATTTATATTTAATTATCACTTTTTATTAAATAAAAATATTTCATAAATTATTTAACATTTTATTTCAAAAACTTTTATTAGAAACGCGAAGATTTAAGTTAAAGTTTATTTTACGGATAAAGTTTATCCGTGATACACAAATAAATAATAAACATTTTTAAATAAATGTTATAAAACATTTACGCAATAATAGTTGAGTAAATACTCATATTTCATGGAAAAATCATTTTGAACGCAACAGTGTAATTTTCGTGTTGTGAATAAATCGTTAACTACCCCAAACGAGTCCCGAACCATTATTTACTAAAATTTACACTTATGGTCCCTGTGGTTATATTTACAACACCAACCCTAAACTATCCTACACTTGTCACAATTGTTTTAAACTTTCAACTATAAATAGAAACGTTTTAGGGTTTCATCCCATTTGATTACAACCCTAGCCACACACATACTCTCCTCCCAAATCTGGTGCCGCTCTGGCGGGTTTTCGGCCATCGTCGCTGGAAGCCGAGGCAAACACCAAGACACCACCACATTCATCATCTCCTCACCCCCGTAACCACCTCAACATCATCTCCACCACGGCAGCCGCGCCACCACCATCTACACCAACCGCCGCCGCCTACACCTACATCACAACTACTACCACCGCCGCATCACCCCACCACCGAGTCCACCTCATCATCATCTTCACCATCAAGGGTGCGTTGGTTTTCTCAGCCACCACCATGGGTGCTTGGGGTTTTATTAAGCACCAAAAGGGATGCGTTGGTTTTGATAAAGACACCACAAGGGTGCGTATGGCTTAACAGAAAACGTATAAGGCGCGTTTGGTCTTTAAAAATGACCATCGGGGTGTGTTTGTTTTCTTGACACCACGTAGGGTGCGTTGGTTTAGCATGAAAAATGACATAGGGTGTGTTTGTTTTGTTTTCATCAGTATAGGGTGCGTTTGGGTTTTGATAGAAACGCATAGGGTGCATTTGGTTGTTCTTAAACTGCCGTAGGGTGCGTTTGGGTTAACATAAGCATCAGGAGGGTGCGTTTGGATCTGGGTTCAGTCGACTAGGGTGCGTTTGGTGTTGTCTCAGCCCACAAGGGTGCGTTTGGTGTTGTCTCAGCCCGCAAGGGTGCTTTGGGTTAGCAGTTTTGCACTAAGTGTGCGTTTGGGTTAGCAGTTTCGCACTAAGGGTACGTTTGGGTTAGCAGAAAAACCAATAAGGGTATGTTTGGGTTAATATAAATCGGCTAATATAAATGGATGCGTTGGGTTAGCGAAAAACGGAATAAGGGTGCGTTTGGGTTAATATAAATTGGCTAATATAAATATGTTAAAGTTTTGGTAAAATATAAAATCAGATTAAGTGGTGGTTAAAATGGTTAAATAAACGTACTACTTATTATTTTGTTTCCTATTCAATCTCGTTAAATATATATATAAATATATATATATATATAATATATATATTATATAGTAAATATATATATATTAAAAAATTATATATATATATATACTAGTTACATAACCCGCCCGACGGGCGGGTTCGCTTCGGAAATTTGTTTAGAAAAGAGATGTGTGTGAGTTTGGCTTAATAACTGCGAGTCGAGTCCAATTGGGCTGAACGGATCTAAATTGTTCAGTTATTTCCGGGTGGGTATATTTCTGTCCGTTCAATATTAAAGTGTTTTGTTAGGTCCGGGTTGGTCTGTTTTGGTCTGCTTTATATCGTGTCAATTCAGTTTCAAATTTTTTTACCCGATCGGCAGGTTTGGTTCATAAAACTTTTGCTATAAAGTGCAGAAACATATACTTGTAATAGTACATTTAATGATAATCTCTTACAAGGGTTCAGTGTCGGTTTCGTCATTAGAATCCCTAAGTTTCGGTATAACTGAAGTCCCATAGCATCCGCCCGTTGTTCTAGTGACTTAGACCGCTTTTCCGCATCAGCCTTTTCATTGCAACATTTTGATGTCCCAAAACATTAGCCCGTCGTTTCAAAACATCAAACCTTTTGTTTGATGCATAAAAAATCCATCCCAATTCATAATCCATATATGCATAAATACCGGACGGGCTGTATGGAAAGCATCTAGTGGATGCGGCGGGTTCGGTTCATAAAACTCTTTTTGAGACAATATTTACACATTTGCTTTTTGGGGCACTTTACGGATATTAGTAACTTCTGGAGCTCGATAACCGTCTACACGAGTTGGTGTAGCATTGGGACCCACAAGTTGGGCTAAGCCAAAGTCAGAGATCGACACGAACTTTGTAAGATGTGGTTAATAAAATGTTTGATGATTTTATGTTTTCATGGGAAACGGTTGAGCCTTGTGCATGCAAATAAGTGATTCCACGAGCAGCTCCAAGGGCAATGGGAGAACGTCTTTCCCAGTTCAATGGAGTTCTACCGACACCTCTATTGCCTGTAATACGTTACAATATTTAAATTATGAGCTACTAAAACTTGTTCTGATTATTTAAGTTAGTTAAAGAAAAAAATATGTCATTTATAGAAAAGATTAACTTATCGTTAAGAATCCCATAAAGCCAACCAAGATATAAAAAAATAATCAGGTGATAAGGCGAATGAAGCCAAGGAAGGAAATTATATTATGAAGATCATAGATATCAAGCCACCCCTAGAATAATTTATTACTCGTATTTACTAACACTTTAGCCAAAGACGTATGAGAATTACCTGAACACATCAGGCTTTTGGTCATAATCAAGATGATTATCCGAACAAGAACCCATCGATTTTGAAGCTAAAATGTATATTCAATAAGTTTTCTCACCCTTATAAAACATCTCAAAAAGACGAACCTTATACGAAATAGAAGAAACATGTACCTAAGACACGTAAACCATTTAGTGGCCTTTGTTGAGGTATGTTCGGCTGATACCTCATATGATGCATAGGTATCAATTATCGGTTTTCGTATTCCTGAAATCATTTTCTAAAAATGCTGCACATCTAATATTTTTAATATTCATTAACATGTGCTGCAACATAGATAAACTGAAATTACATAATATGTAAGATGAAAATTATACCTTAAATTTATTGTCGGATGAAGATAAAATCTTGTAATATAGGTACCATAATAAAGTGAGTTTCAAATATAAGGATATACACAAACCTAGAGGCATGACCTTCTAGAACGGTCACACCAAAGTTGGGAATAAGAGAAGATGATGATTTTGAGTCAATTTCCATTGGTTCTGGTCCTATTTCACATTGCAAGAGTAATTGAAAACAAATAATACTCATTTTATTCACATTGGTGTTAGTCAATGAGTCTATCAATAATGTATATTACCTTCTTCGATTACATTTTCTTCAAGTTGGACTCGTATCTTCTCATCGTCATGTCTACCATCAAAAACACTCGACATTGCTGCATGAACCTCATTTTAGGCGGGATAGTAGCATTGGAATTGTTGCTTTGACCATATTGACTATGTATAAGACCGCCCCTCTCATTGACTTACTCTCGCATGAGTGATGCCAGCTCAAACTTAATCTCGAGTGCTATAAGCATAAAGATTGCAACATATAAGCCAAGAAGAGACGTTCTTGCTCCCTCGATTGCCAACATACGTTTTTGTTTGATTAGTGGTTGGTTGATTGCAAAATATCAGTAATATAAAGTACCATTCAAGATTGCACAAGAAACACATACTCAGACAGAAGTGTTGTTGCTGCATCTTTTCAGCATTTGTATAATAATTAGGACAACATAATTAGGTACCTGAAGAATGCAACCACCTAGTCCCATTCCTTCAATGAACTAATGAAAGCATAAAGCGGCCATAAGTGGTCTTATCGTGCACATGTTATCCGATGCATCCATTGATAGTCCTATCACAACCGAATGCACAATTATTCCTAGCTCTAATACCTGCATATATGTGTGATAAAATTGACTTTTTGAGTACCCATTAATTCATCAAATATTAAGAGTAATATTTATTGCTGAATAATTAGCAGCCACTTAATACAAGTTGTATAGTAAGGTTAATAAGGTACCTGAGCAACCATGTGGTACCGCCTCAACTGTGATGCATGATCATTAACCCCAGATGTCACATCACCATGGCAATGACCCATTATGTTCATTTACGGATCTGGATACTTTATCCTATTATTGGTCCTGCTATACTTCTTGAACCCACTCATCATGTATGAATCAATCATCAATGTTCCCACAGCCGACATCATAACAATAAATTTATTAAAAGGAAACTTACTCCATGGATTTTCAAGCAAACATACAGAAGTCAAACACTCTAAAGAATCATCAAAAACATGCACGTATCTTCCCATGTAAGTTTTATTAGAATAATCGAGGTGACTACAGCAAGTGAGGGAAAAATTGCTTAGGTCAGCAGCCATGATGGCCATGTAGGCTTTGATGTAATAAAATGATATATTGAGATGTCATCAGTCGACTGACGAGCAGCTCTCATCAGCTCAGAATGGTATATCCATGAAGATGGAAGTGACGGTTGCATAACTATGAAAAGAAGCCCGGTGGCAATGAACGCACTGATTTGCATTATATTTTACATCGAATGGGTAAAAATGGGAAAACTTGTACTATAACTTAATAAAACTAGGGATGAGCAAAAGAACCAAAGAACCGGATCGGAACCAAGAACCAAACCGGAACCGATAAGAACCAAACCGGAACCAGAACCATCGGTTCCGGTTCCGGTTCTTGATTTTGAGATTTTTTCGGTTCTTGGTTCGGTTCGGTTCGGTTCCACCGGTTCTCGGTTCCTGAACCAAATATCCAATTATTCTAAAATTAGGTAATAATTTCCCATACTTTAATTATACGCTCCAATATTCCAATTCCATAAAAAAAACCTAGGGCCTACTTTATAAACACAGCCAAACACCTTAAACCCTAACCTTTAATCTATTAAAATCATTATCAAAACAATGGAGGTAAGTTTTATTTTTGATTTTTATTTGCATTCTTGCTTCACGATCTTAAACATGTCTAATTCTTTTCTTTGTATAATGATTTTATGTATTTCGCGGTTTTGTTAGATCCAACTAAGAAGTGTCACTTACTTGCTCATGGTTTTAGAAAAATTATTAGTTATGATATATCTAAAGAAAAACCTATGAGCAATAAAGAACTTGAGAGCAAGGTTGAGGATATGGTTGAAGAGGTTAAGACTAAAATGGGAGAGTTATTTGGAACGTATAAAGAAAGGTTTGATTTTCTATCGTCAAATTCGAGTATGGGTGAGCACATGGAATCCGAAGTTACATCCCCTAATAATGGAGATAATGACTTCTTAAATGATTATTATAATGTTGATGCTACTAGCTCGTATGAAACCGAAACAGAGTTAGATAGATACCTTAGAGAGCCGAAGATTGAATTACGTAAAGGTCAGAGCCTTGACATTCTCCAATGGTGGAAAGTAAATGGTCCTCGCTTTCCTATTGTTTCAAAAATGGCTAGAGGTAACAACAATTTATTTTATACGAATGTTACATTGTTATACCTTTTACTTGCATATTAGTGTAATCTGTAATAGTTTTGTGATTTTGTGTTATATATATTTTTGTGATAGATATCTTGGCAATTCAAATTTCAACTGTGGCATCTGAAGCGGCGTTTAGTACGGGTGGACGTGTATTAGACCCCTATAGAACTCGCTTGTCAACGACGATTGTTGAAGCTTTGATTTGCACCCAAGATTGGGTGAGAAAGTCGAGAACGCAAATTAATTGGGATGATGTTGAAGATCTTATTAAAGACGATGAGATTGTGAAAGATATGGAAGAACAATTAGAGAAACTAACCGAAAGAGATAAAGCGAAACAAACGGGGGAAATATAAACGTTTCTAGTTATTTTGTTGGACAAAGTTTGAAGTTATTTTATTTTGTTTTTCAGATTGTTATGCAATTATTGAACTTGTGTAAGTTGTAACTATAGAATGTTTGTTTATTTTAACTTATGCATTTGTTGTTAAATAATATTGCTTTTAGCATAAATGGTTGCAAATGCTTTAAAAAATATATGTTTTTGCTTTTTATTGGCTTAATTCATTAGTGCATGAGATTTTTTTCTTATAGATATCGGTTCCTATCCGGGTAGAACCGGAACCAGAACCGGGACCGGAACCGGAACAAAAAAAAACTATTTGGTTCGGTTCTCGGTTCCTATTTTTCTTAAAATTTCGGTTCTCGGATCCATCGGTTCCGGTTTCAGTTCCACCGGTTCTAGACCCATGCTCATCCGTATTCTGGACGACGTCTCTGATATAGAAAAGCGAGATGAAGGAACTACCGGAGCACAAGAGAAAGAACCAGGTTAGAAATGTTAGCTATGAAACAAAAACATGAACACCACTTCCATTACCCACAGCACAAGACAAAGAACTTGGAAAATCGACTACCAAAGAAGAAGCACCAACCAAACCAACAAAAAGAAAGATGTTCCAGAAATGCCGGCTGATGCAAAGAAACAACCAACCCCAACAACAAAAACTAAAGCATTTGGACCACAGGTTGCCGAAAAGCGAACGCGAGCCAAATCAACAAAAAGGCAACAATTTAAAGACCCATCAACTGATCGAAAAAAAAAGGCGACTAAAGGTACTCAACTTTCATAACCAAGGATGCAAACTTCTGTACCATGTTTGATAAGCCAGATGACAGGCTACGTAGGAAAAACGTGGTTTCTTTTATGTATTTTCAAGTCTGATAAGCCACGACACATGCTATGTAGAAACAAAGTATGTTGCGTTTTGTATAACAGTATGCTAGCAATGCAAATATCTTTTAGAAATTCATGTGAATTATACATTATCCTCTTTATTATATTGTCTTGGATAAATAATATTGACACAATATCACATGCCAAAAAACTATAAAAAAAACTACTCTGTATTTGGAACATGCATATTATCCTCTTAATTGTTTTGTGTCGGATGAATAAAAAAACTACTATACAGTGCCACTGGAAGTCAAGAGAAAACATCACTCAATATTTCGAACCATACCGCCATTGCAATAATGTATGCACAAACGCCATTTTTCACGATGTCTAAAACAGCAAAAAAATCCAATGCCCCGCAACGAATATACATATAAGAGTAGAAAATGAGCACATATTATTAAAGTTGAAGTAGAATAAGGCTTTAGCACAAACACACCCATCCATGCCCAAAACCTAACAAGACATAATGATCGGTTTTGCGTTCGATTAGATTCAAATCACTTACGTACGTATAGCAAATAACACCAATCGAAAATAAATATTACTTATAGAACACACAGATCAGCACATTACAAAATTATTACTGTTAGTTAAACCTTGCCTTTAATCGTTCATAAATAACCCTACAGTTATGAATTTAACAATGATTCACATAAGTAACTATCAGATTTTTCCCAAACACCAAGCCCGGTGTAACGCACGAGTTGACATGCCTCGTTAAGTAATAAAACTTAAGATTTCTGCATTAAGTCATCTTTTAATTAAACATTAATTAATAGAAAGTTTTAACAAACAAACCCTTAATGTGTTTAATTCTCAATAAAAGCACAATATTTACATTAACTAACTAATTCATTCTGTTTGTGAGTTAGCTTGTTTCATTTTGTGAGTTGTATTTGTTTTTGTTATTTGGGTCTCTCTCGCTATTAATTAGCTTGATTAGTTGCGGGGATGTCATGTATTGTAATTTATACTGTTGTTTGGTTTTATGTTATTGTTGCTTTTCTGAAGAAAAAAAACTTCTATCATTAATACTAGTTATAATGCCCGTACACGCACGGGTTTTTTTCTAAATATTGTAAGCATGTAACTTTTTTAGTAATTTTGCAGCTACTAAACTACTTGTGTGATCAACCACATAAAACTGTGAAGATAAATGAAAATAAAACACAAGCTAGTGATCAGCTAAAAGTCATATGTATGTAGATGCTGATCTATTCTACTACAATAAAATTAGACTAAATGGGACATTTTCAAGCATATGCTTACGAAATTCCTCATCCATGACCTTTGTGAAATCCTTACTTTTTAAGTTTATTAACATGAGAGGTAAAATAGTTTTTTTCTTAAGATTAGTAAATAAAATAAACTTGCATAATCAATTAATATACATATTACTAACAGTATAAAGAAAGAATTTGGAAAGATCAACTGACGCCTGCTGCAATTGGGACTTCATCAGCAGCAACCCTTTATTAGCAAGCGTTCATGAGCATCGACCCTTCATCAGCAAGAGTTCATTAGCAACCTTTGCAATCTGCAACCATCAACCAAATATGCATTCAGTAATTCGTGAAATCTTAAACATAAAATGAAAACTTAGGAAGGAGATATGTAGGACTATAGATACAAAAATCGCACTAATGGCAACTCCATTGACGTTATCGCTTTCATATGGAGGAACAAATATAAAAGATAATAATTTATAAGATCATAAATCATAAATTGTTATTTTCACATTAGTATCTTTTTGAAAGTATATAGTTACCGGCCACTGATTTACCACTTGGTACAAATGGGAGAAAAGAACGTATGATTTGAAGCTATAAAGGTGTACAGTGGCAGAAAGTACATGTCAATAGCCAAAGATGCGAGAGTGCACCTGCGATTATAAAGAAACAATTAGAAAAAAATGAAATTTGAAGACATTCAATTGAAATATTAATTCCTTTTTGACATCATTGATGGAAATTTAGTCAGATGAACATCATGAACACTTCGAACGCAATATTACTATCATTGCTACAGCTTAATCACAGTTTAACCTCTTTACCTGATCACCAACGGGATGCCAATTGTAGTAGGTTGTGAATTGATAACTTAAAAGAGAACACTTGGCAGCTGCACTGAAAATTCCTCTTGGCGCCATACCCGCAATCATTAGCACTATTGACATAGGTACAGGAAATGGTATGAGTAAACCTCTTTCAGATTCAGTCATGTTCTAACAGTAAGTTCGTAGAATATAGTCCTCACTTATCTCAGTAGAAACTAAGGGGCTAGATAATTTCATTTAAAGTGCATAATACAAATAGTGATAGATGTTTAAAAAAGCAAAAGTGGGTTCAGTAGCACAATCAAACAAATAAGGAGCGCAATCATGGATGAACATTTACCATATTATTATCAAAACAGTGAACTTGAACTTCAAATTGCAATGCCAAACACCTCTTTTTAAGACAGGTTAATGAAAAGAGGATACTTACAATTGCATTTCTGAGCTTTAAAGCCCTAAAAAAAGATCGGATAAGAGAGCCTCATAGACTAAACCACACCACATATCATCATCATTTTTGACCAACTGCTACCATGTGCTCTGAGGTTTAAGCTTTCCAAAACAACAAGCTGGAACCTTTCTCTGCACAAGTGAATCCACAAAAGACCACCTTCACGGAAAACCACTCACTTGCTGCACATCCACATGATCTTAAAGGCATCACCACTCTTACCCTGTCTTAATGGTCTTGGAGCCATCTCAATGTTAGCCGCCCATAAAATCCCGCTGTTTGGGCATTCATGTAAGGCTTTCGCTATTAAAATTTCAGCTTCTTTTTTGGATCCGTGTCTAGCCTCTGTTTGAATTGCAGCCAGCCACAATTCAGGGTTGTGTGGGTTCCTTTTCCTAGCCATTGTAAGCACTAAGCACAGCACGAACCTTACTCAATAATGACAAAGATTGAGTTATTACAAATTCAAATAGTTATCTTATTTGAACACAATGGTATGACATCATAACAAAACAATGAAAATAATCCCAAGTAATGTGTGGAATTTAATATAACTTGACCATAATGATAGTAAAAGTATATAAGCTCAAAAACACTATATGGAACATTGTGTTATTTACTGTTGGTATTTAAGAAAAAATTAGTAAAAGTCATCATTGATTGTATTTTCTAAAGCTTGATCAAATGCTTCTAACCCAGAATGCAAGAAACTATAATGTATAAACCAACAAACACTTACTACGTGTTTCATGTGTCAATTGAATCTAGTATCTTGTGTATGCGCTTTCTACAACATACAACAATATAATACTCAAACCAATCTTGAACAGTAGATATACTCAAAACATGCGTCCACATAATCTATTTAATTCCGTAGCCATAATTGTTGGTTACATTATGCTTGGCTCACTTGTTTATTAGAGTTGAGACATTATTTTTTGTTAACAGACTACCTCATGATTACAGAATTTAGGATCAAATTCTACAGTAACTTTTTTCTAAGTTGTCCTACCCTTCTATTGAGCGATCAAGAACATTAGTCTTTAATTCTTATTTACTCACAGATATATCCCATTCAATACCATTAACCCTAAGCAACCATTCAATACCATTCAATAAGATAAGCAAATTTCTTGAGTAAATCCCAGACACCTAAGCTCTTATATCCAAGTTGCTAACAAAAAGCTTATATGAGCTTAAATATGCAGATAAGCATGAGCACATTTTTCCTCTAAACACTTAAAAGTATGTCTTAACGATGCAATAAGCATAAGTTGTTTATAAGGATGTTTGGTATTGCTTGTAATATTGCTTATCTTCTTATTAAACTTGAGTCATTAATTATCTACAAAAAGTGTTGTGGGTGACCTGTTCCAACGCTTATATAGATTTACACATTTTGACACATTAGTCATCCAACCTATTTTGCTATATGATACTGATAATGAGGCCTAAAAAAGTTTAATTAGGTACTAGGATTAGAATATCCAAAAAAACAATCCAATGGTTTAAATAGTATCACATGTTTAGTTTTACCCTTCCGCGCCCATGATTGTCATTTGTCAAGAACATAATTAGTGATAAAACCAATTCGAGCCAATATCCTTTTTAGTAAAAGGAGAACATTTAAATAGGATAGTCGGATAATCAATTGAAGGGCTAACCTCCCATTGAATAGTTTACACACCATTCATTCTTCTCAACTACCCAAAGCACTAATCTAGCATTCATAGTATTCTTGTTTTGGCTTATAAGGGTACCTAAAAGGTGATTATGGTTTATTTATTTTGATCAATATTTTGTTGTTTGAGAATTGTTGATAAGTGTCTTGCTTTTTCAAAACTCTTTTTTTTGTAATGGTGAAGTTTTGTGGGATGTAAGGTGGTGTAGCCAATTTTAGCTTTCTGTGTTTGAGTTTGTAAGTTGGGGAGAATGGGTAAAATTGTGCAAAGCTGATGTAAACTTACCTATGACAACTATATCTATAACCGTAAACATGATAGCAACACACGAAACCCGACCAATCTATTAATCTGTTTATGATTGATATTAAATTGTTCAATTACCTTGACGGCTTAACACGAATATGTAGCACAAACTCAAATAAATTATCCTACGCATTTGAGATCATCCTCGCCACCACCTTCACGAACTGTTTATCGCTCTCGCGTATAAAATTATTTTGGGGTTATATCTGGTCCACGCGTAAGTATAGGTGATTAATACCAAACCACGCCAGAATCCTATCCTAATTCCAATTACATATTCTTATTAAACCGCAATGCACAAAACTAAACTTGTTAGCCTCAAACTATTGAGTCGAACAAGAAGTTCGTTCATTTGGAATATTAGGTCTTTGTCGTTTATATATTAAATGTTGTAATAGGCTGGAACGGGAATCGGGCTCATTTAATTAATCTAATATTGTACGCGTTTCGGACTAAGATCCAAAGTAATCCCGAGCCCAACCCAAGAAACAAATACCACGGCCCTGTTAGACAATGATAAACCCCGTTGGAGATATGTTTTATTCATACGATATTTATAGAGTACATAGCATAATGAAACCTTAATGGACCCTGAGCCCACAAACCGAGCCGGGCCTATTTATCCTCTAATACTCCCCCGCAGTCCGAGCGGCGAAATCGCGAAAGCTGAAGAAGAAAATTAAGAAAGCAAAATAAAACAATAAACCAAAATAAAACGAGATAACCCAAAGTATCCCTTATTCTAATTTTTGTTTACGGACAACCAAAGTATCCTAAACAGTCGTCTCCGGAATAAGAACCCTAGATTCGACACCAACAAAAGTCGTCTCAGGAATAAGAACCCTAGATTCGAAACCAACAAAAGTTACTCGGATATAAGAACCCTAGATTTGGACACAACAAAAGTCTGTCTCGGGATATTAATGCTCTGGAGTCGACAAAATAAAAATCAATTAAATATAACTTAATTTTTTATATTCACATCACATAACTAAAAACAATAAAAATAAAACCCTAAATCACCTTATCACCACCTATGTGATTTTGAGAATCATCACCCTGGACAGAAGCTATCTTCGAGTTGACTTCCACTTATTTTTCATGTAAAACAATGGACAAATTAGAACATCCTTTTTACCAGGATTCCTAAGAGAAAACCTTACACTCGAATTACCCAAACCTTTAACTTTATCAGGCCTAAACAAACAGAATTGCCAAACAATAATAGCACCCCAATCATGGCCAACGTACAAAAACTTATCTCACCCCATTTGTGATTATGTGCATGTTTAGGCTTTTGACTTTTCGGGCCTTGTGATCTATGTCTTCCTGCTTTATCTTCGATACTAGAAAGGGTGTTGTTGTTAGGTTTTGTGCTTTTGTATCGGATCAGTAAGGTTATATGATATATATTGGATGATGATGTGATGATGAATGAAGATAAACAATATACTGCAATGATGATGAATGATTTTTATTGAGATCTGTGTAGATGATGGATTAGAAAAGAAAAAAAAAATGACGGCAGATTTGGATTTTAGGTTTTTGGGTTTGGTATTGAGAGGATCATGGGTTGGTCTCTGATACCATGTTAGACAATGATAAACCCCGTTGGAAATATGTTTTATTCATACGATATTTATAGAGTACATAGCATAATGAAACCCTAATGGACCCTGAGCCCACAAACCGGGTCGGGCCTATTTATCCTCTAATAGGCCCATTAAGCCTCAAATAGGCCGGCCCATTAGAGTGGTATAAATACCCCTCTCCAAGTGTGAAGAGGGTGTTGGTCTCATTTGTTTTTCACACACACTTGTGTAATCAACCATCTTATTTTCTCTCTACTTTCTCTCTTGTTTCTTTCTCTAAAATTCTTTCATTATCATTCTTCTTATCTATTTTTCTTGGTATCTATGGTGAAGTGAAGGTGATTCTTGGGTTATTTACATTTGGTATCACTCGCTACGGGTGGGTTTAGCGTTCGTTGGTGGTATTTTATTTGAGCTTATATTCGGCTTTTTGGCTTATTTCACATTCGGCTTATCTTTATTTCTTTCGTTTACTTTTTTGGCTCGGTTAACAAAAACTTCATATCATTTTCTACTTGGTTCTACATTACCAGTTTTGGGCTTATATTAGACGACGGGTTTGGGCTAGTACAATCATAACTTATAACTTTTATTTTATGATTGCATCACAGTTTGTTTGTTAGTTATTATATTATATTATACTCTTACACATTTGACATTTGAAACGACGTAGTATTTGACCCAAGTGCACTATTCATCTTAAGCACTGTAGCTACAGTGCTACAGTGCTGGGCCAAAAAAGCCCAAAAAATTTAGCCCAAAAATTTGGGCCGGCCCGATTAGTTTTTTTTTTTTTTTTTTTTTTTTAAAATTTTGCTGGCACAAAATAGGGAGGAAAAAAATGTTACAAAAGTACCGACGCATCTTACAGATAAAAAAATATCGGCTAAAACATTTATGAATTGACTTAAACAGGCCTTATAAATTTGTGCCGGCCCAAATTAGTTTTTTTTTTTTTTTAATTTGACGGCACAAAATAGGGAGGAAAAAAATGTTACAAAAAGAGAAAAAACAGAAAAACACATAAAATCCTTAGCAAAACCAATTAAACCGATGCATTCAGATAAAAAAATATCTCGTAAACATTTACGAATTGGATATAATGAGAAAAAAATAAACCCGCACTATTAAATATGAAGGCCAAAAAAAGCCCAAAAAATTTAGCCCAAAAATTTGGGCCGGCCCAATTAGTTTTTTTTCTTTTTTAAATTGTTGGCACAAAATAGGGAGGAAAAAAATGTTACAAAAGTACCGACGCATTCAGATAAACAAATATCCGCGGTAACATTTCCGAATTGACTTAAACATTAGAGAATCTAAACGACATAGTTTTGGACCCATTTCACTATTCATTTTAAGCACCGTAGCTACAGTGCTGGGCCAAAAAAGCCCAAAAATTTGGGCCGGCCCAATTAGTTTTTTTTTTTTTTTTTTAAAAAAATTTGCTGGCACAAAATAGGGAGGAAAAAAATGTTACAAAAGTACCGACGCATTCAGATAAAAAAAATATCCGCGGTAACATTTCTGAATTGACTTAAACAGGCCTAAAAATTTGGGCCGGCCCAATTAGTTTTTTTTTAATTTGACGGCACAAAATAGGGAGGAAAAAAATGTTACAAAAGTACCGACGCATTCAGATAAAAAAATGATCGCTATGGATAATGTAGGTAACATTTCCGAATTGACTTACTGAAAAAAATAAAACCGCACTTATTAAATATGTGGCCAAAAAAAATAAGTCCCCAAAAAAAATTTAGCCCAAAATTTGGGCCGGCCAATTAGTTTTTTTTTTTTTAAACAAAATAAAAAATTGTTCGGCACTAAAATAGGGAGGAAATAAATGATTATAATAAAGTACCGAAGCATTAGGTAAAAAATACCAGCGGTAAACAATTTTTTCCCGAATTTGACTTAACAGTGTCATTTTACACCATGAGACAAAAAAAAAATTTTTTTTTTTCACAAAATAAAAATAAAATAAAATAAAATAAAATTTAACGCGATGCCAACACGCGTTTAGACCATAAAAAAATACTAAACATGATAATGAAAAAAGTAAAACCGTACTTTATTAAATATGAAGACCGACAAAATAAACTGCTCAAATAAAGAAAAAAAGAAATATGACACGACAACGCGACGATAAAACTTAACGTCCCGCAGTAACTTGCAAGAAAAAATAAACTTACACAAATAAAAAAAAAAATTAACGTCCCATAACAACGCGCGAAAAATTAACGTCCGCAGCAACGCGCGGGTATTCTTGCTTGTTATTTCCTCAAAACTGTTTCAAACCATACGTCTTGTTATAACTTCTTTTAGTGGCTTCATAGTCGAAACTGCTTCTTAAAGATTTTTTTATCTCATAGCTTATCGACTAGTTTTTTAAGAGCTTCTTGGTGGGTCTTTTGTGTGGTAGACGGTTTGAACACAAGGACAAAACAAAATCACCCAGATCCATTATTTTAGCTTAACGGATGATTTTTGTTTGTTAGACAACAAGGACGACGTTGTTTTTTTTGTTGGTTTCGGTAAAAAGAGAGGTACAAGGACCACAAAGAACGACAGTACACCGAATTCGCAGCACTCTTAGGCCCCGAATACGCAACAAAGAAGGCAACGAATTATCAACATTCCTTTGTCACACGAATTAGCAACATTCCTTTGTCACACGAATTCGCAGTTTACTACATCAACCGAATTCGCAATTTCACTTATAAACCGAATTTGCAACTCAACTAAAGCATAAAATACACGTTTTATCTCTTTTCGGGTTTTTCGGTGTCGAGTGTCGGTTAGTTACGGGACTTATAACGTATACCGTTGTGATCATGAACTCGTTTCGATCAACGTGGTATATTTAGATTTTACCGTCGATAACCGTACGACTCCGCGAGATTCAAAACATAAACGTTGCAATTTTATCATTTATACTCGAAGAAGACGACGTACTGAAGAGCGGGAATTGTTTTTTATTAAAGTAATTTCACAATTTGCAACTTTAGTCCTTGGTCTCCAATATACCTTCACAGTTCGTCCTTGGTTGTTTATTAACCCCTCAAAGTTGAAACTGCCTTACACCGTTAGTCCACAGAAACCATTTAACTGCCGTTAGCCCTCCAAACTGAAACTGTTTTGCACAGTTAGTCCCTACATTCATAATTAACAACCATTAAGCATATAACTTGGATTTCAATTGCACAGTTTGTCCCTATTTGAGTTTTAATCAACCGTTAATCATTTCAAGCTCAAAGTTTGTGCACCGGTCATCATTTTTAGCTCATCAATCGTCAAAAAAAAGCTCAAGTTCTTCAACGACAACAACGATTTCAACATCAATTCATTTTTGTTTTACGGTTTTTTTTTTATTTTGTAAAATCCCGGGAAAGATACGATTCTTTTCTCGGTTTTAATCAAAGACTTGTAAAATCCCGTGAACGTTAATTGAATTCAATCCACAACAACAATCACTTTACCTGCTTAAGATCCTACAAATCATTTTCACTTCACAATTCACGATAAAATGGAAACAAAAGATACTTTATCTTCGTGTTCTAATTCGGAAGAACAACAAATGCAACAAATTCAAGACAAAGCAAAAGGAAGTTGCATGGTATCTTTTCGACGATTTCATTCACACCTCAAGCTTCTTTCAAACAACGACTTAAAAGGAACTCGAACCGAGACTGGATTCAAATGCGTATTTGCGACACTCTTTGGTCAAGATCTAGAGACTTTCACAAGCACAATGTTCCTTAACATGGATCAACTAGAAAAGCAACTTGACAAAAAAGAATTTCAAGAGATTGGATCCATAGCTGCTTTTAAAGTACTTGAGACGTCTGTTGCGAATGACACTTCAAGCCTCGTTCCCCAACGACAAAAGGCGTCAGATTATGACAACTCTGGCCCCGTCCCCCAACTACAAAATGTTTCTCCTTCAATTGATACAACAGTTCCGTCACAACAAGAGTTGGATCTTCTTTTTGGTCCTTTGTACGATGAATTTTTCAATGCAGGTACTTCAAGTGTCAACAAGTCTTCCTCTACCACCGACAATTCTAAACAACAAGACACACCACCTACAATGAATATTCAATCTTCAACAGAACCAACAGCTCCAACAAATGTTAATGCTAAGGAAAACAACGACAATCAAGCAAAAGATACACAGTTCCAACAAGATGAATTTATCAATCCTTTATGTACACCAGTATGAGAAATCGTTGAGTCTTCTTCATGCAACATTGATAATTCAAATATGCATACCTTCTATCAACCACACGATTCCGAATATCGATGGACAAAAAATCACCCGCTAGAACAAGTTCGTGGAAATCCATCCAAGCCAGTGCAAACAAGACGACAACTTGCAACAAATCCTGAAATGTGTATGCTCGCGCTCACCGTGAGTACTGCTGAACCAAAAACCATTAAGGAAGCAATGGTTGATTCTGCATGAATAGAGGCAATGCGGGAAGAGCTTTATCAGTTTGACAGACTCCAAGTCTAGGAACTCGTTGACAAACCCTTTGGTAAGAACGTAATCAAGCTAAAATGGTTATGGAAGAACAAAAGGATGAAGACCAAACTGTAATTCGCAAGAAAGCACGACTTGTAGCTAAGGGTTATGCTCAGGAAGAGGGTATTGATTTCGAGGAATCATTTGCTTCAGTTGCTCGCTTGGAAGCTGTTTGGATTTTCATCGCACATGCTGCACACAAGTCTTGTCCAATTTATCAGATGGACGTGAAAACGGCATTTCTTAATGGTCCACTAAAATAGGAGGTTTATGTTGCACAACCAGATGGGTTTGTTGATCTTGATCATCCATAGAAGGTTTACCGCTTAAGGAAAGCTTTATATGGATTGAAACAAGCTCCAAGAGCCTGGTATGATAAACTCGTAACTTTCTTGATATCCAAAGGTTTTACTAAAGGTACCATTGACCATACTCTATTCACGATAAGATACGGGGAGGACATTCTACTTGTGCAAATTTACGTCGATGACATTATTTTCGGGTCTACAAACCCAAAATTTTCTAAAAGATTTGAAAAATTAATGCACAGTAGATTTGAGATGTCTTTAATGGGGGAAATGAAATTCTTTTTAAGACTTCAGATCCACCAATCCCTAAGAGGTATCTTTATCAACCAGGCCAAGTACACTTTAGAAATACTTAAAAAATATGGTATGAAAAAATGTGATACCGTTGGTACACCAATGGCTACAAAACCTAAATTAGATGCAAACTTGAGTGAAAAACTCGTAGACCAAACTGACTACCGTAGTAAAATCGGGTCTGGTATGTGCTAATTTACACATACCATTTATACACTATATTAGGCCAAAAAGACCACAAATGGACAAAAATGTATTGTATATTGTGTGTTTTTGTGTTATTCATGTGCAGGGAACGAATATTGGACAAAAAGACAAAAAGGACAAAATCGGACACGAGAATGAAAGAGCGTGAAAAGCCAAGGCCAAGGTGTGCATTTATCAAGAAAAATCTAAGACGAGCCCGTAAACTTCAAAAAAATCCCAAAACCCGACAAAAGAACTAACGGTCGTTAAAGTTTACACATTACATAAATTACAAATGTTAAATAACACTTAACAATTGTTAAGAGTTATTTTAACACTCATTTAAACTTAACCAAATCCAAATACCCGGCCCACTTCTTTTTAAAGCCCAAGTCAACAAAACCGGTCAAACCCAAATCAGTATACAAAAGAAAAGGGCGCGTAACTTTTTTACTGTTCATCACCCTTAACCTCAGGGTAAACTAGGAACATGGCGGGTAAATGTCTCAATCACTCACCCCCGCTCCTCCTAGTCACGCAAAGAGCATGTCCACCCTTCTAGAAGTGCCAGCTTGGCAATCCGCTCAATCACACACCAAAATCAACGGCTGTGATCGAAGTAATGATGAGAATTAAAGATTCAAAGGTGGGGATTTATTCTTGGACATCACTCAACGATTTCACACTCAAAAGAAGCACAACTCACCAAGGCTCCTCCTCTCAAGTTGTCTATAAATAGTGATAGGATTAGCTTTAGAATTTTGTTCCCAATTTATGCATTTAAAATTGGTTTACCATTTTACTTACCTTGTCAATTTACTTATCAGCAATTTACTTTACAATTGTCATTTACTTTTCATTGTATTGTACTCTTTCGTTATCAATAAATAAAAATCACAAAAATATTTCCATTTCCATTTTCTTGTTCATTTACTATCAAGTCATTCTCTTCTCACTTAATTTTGTCCGTACATGTTCATTGAGTTACCATAAGCTTGTTTGAGCTTTATTGTTTGAAGTTTGAAGTTACATCTTAGTTTTGGAAGCAATTTTGCATTTGGAATTGGTTTTGATATGGGATCTAAAAGCTTGCTTAAGCTTGGTTTGTATAACACCTCGTGTTTTAGGTCATTGTACGACATTATGTAATTCACAATTTATTTTTAGGGTTTTACGCGTTTGCTCTTAAATCGTAATCGTTAAGCTAAATCGCGTAAACTAAAAATGATCATTCAATGTAAACGGGCATTAAACGATTAAACGTTTACATCAAGCAAGTGTTAAATGATTATTATGAGGATAATTATCAACTTTGTTCATCTTATTTTTATTGGTTACGTAAAATGCTTACGTTTCGCGATAAAATGCGTTTCGGCATTCCCGGAAGCACCAAAACCTAACTACGCTTAAACAAATACCCACGATTATACCTAATACACAAAATAATCAAAATATCATCCTAAATATGAGTATGTCGCCGAAATTGGTGAAGATAGGACCAACAAATATCTAGGTGCATGTCACTTGCCCTAAATATCAAGGTTTGGCAAATATCAAGGGAGCAAAGCCTTACACCTTTGTTACCACTTGACTACTTGCCCTAGGAACCTTCCTTGAAATCCTTAGCTTAGTATTCCATCTATATAAGGCTTTAGCTAGCAAGTAAACTGATTGCAGTTTTTATATACTATAAAATATATAATAATATTCCAAAAGAGCAATTAAGAACTTTCCTAAAGTCTCCCTCACTCTAAAAGATATGTATAATATATAATACGTATATTTAACCGGGAAGAATGATCACCCAGGTCGTTTCCCCAACGACTTGTGAAATTGAAACCTCGCTTTAGCTTGGATTATGATTTGATGAGAGAGAAGATATTTTTGAGTATCTATAACTACTAAATAAAAGCAACAATTAAAATAAGAACAATTAAAAGCAATTAAACACTTAAACAATTAACGAGAAACAAATAAAACGCGACAATTAAGCAACTAAACTAAAATTAACCCCTAAAAATGCAAACTAAATTTCTAAACCTAAAATAGGATAAAAGAAAATTTTAAGAAAAAGAAAAACATTTTTTTGATTTTTTTTGAATTTATTATGAATTAAAAACTATTTTTTGTATTTTTAAAAGTTATTTTTGTATTTTTTATTGATTTTCTAAATTTTAACTCTACGAAAAATCCTAGAAATTAATCAAATAAAGGGAAAAATATGAAAAATTCAGGAAAAGTCTAAAATGAAACAAGGTTTACTAGAAAAATAAAAGAGGCAACTCAGCTTATCAAATAAGCTGTGAATGTAGCTTATTATGCTACGGCTTATAATGAAAATAAGAAAAGGAAAACGTGTACAAATATTAAATGGGGAGAGAAACGAATGGATGAGCTATTGTAGCATATTGGTTAACACGTTGGGTTTGTGAGAGTGAGGTCGTGGGTTCGAAACTGACAACACCCCCTTTTTGCACTTTTTTTTATTTTCACCTTTTTGCAAAAACTAAATATCCACACTTATTAAAAACCTTATTCTAAGCAACTTTAAAACTACACTATTGGTCTGAAAATGTCAAATAAGCACTGAAACAGCTTAAGAATAAGCTGTCCACAGAAAGTGAGGGTTTGAGCTCACTTTTGCTTGTTTGGACTTAAAGCTTTGCACAAGCTTCAATATAAGCTCAAATTTAAATCCAAAAGTTGTTCCAGGAAGCTTAAGATGTGCTTAATCTAGAAATGAAAAGCTATTTGAGCTAAAATCTCATTAAGCTAACTGAAATTGATGAACAAGGAAGCAAATTCAGGAACTAACTCAAAAAGCACAAATTTCACTTAAACTAAAAAGCTCAATAAGCTAATTCAGAACCCTAGCTTGTGAAAACTAGATAAGCAACTATTAAGTTATGAATCTAAATGATTAAACCTATTCCTTTAAGCTAGAAATTCAAATTTAACAAAACTAAATCAATCACCTACTGTTTTTGGTCTTTTTGAGGGTTTTGTGAAATTTTAAAGCTAAATGTACTAAAGAGAATAAGCTAGAATTGAGAAAATAACACTTAATCTATCTCAAGCTATATCTAAACTAAAAGTCTACTGAATTTGAAAGATTAAAAGCTCCTAAAATTTTGGCTTAATTGAAGCTTAAGATCAGCAGTAGTAACTGAGGTTACTACTGCTGATACAAATGGTAAAGGTGCAAAACAAACTTGCAGGTTCCCTTTAGGGACAATGCTGCACTAGTCACTCATATTGAATGTTCTTGAACACAAAATAAGCGAGCACCAAGCTTACAAAATCTTGGATCTAAATTTTACTAAGTAAAGAAAAGGTGAAAATTCCCCTGGTGCTGAGAACAATTTAATAAGCCATAAACTGAATTTAAGCTAAATCTAATCCTTCAAATTAACTCAAATCCTAAACAAATATGATAATCTAACTATCCAAAATGAAAACACAAGTTACTTTTGACTTTTTAGGTCAAACAAGCTAAATCCAAACACTCCTTAATGCATTGACAGAATTTGATTGAGCTTATGAAATGAATACTAGCTTATAAAACTTTGATACCAGATAATACTTAGCTTAAAACAAGTTTAACAACATGATTAAACAACTGAATAAGCCAGGAATCTAGGATCTATACTATGCTAATGATATTTTTTTGGTTTTTTATGATTTTTATGACAGATAATGAAATACTAAAGATCTATAACAACTAAGCTAAAAACAGACTAAAACTATGACTAATAAGCAAATAAGACATAGATAAGCAACTAGATAAGCAGATATAAGAACACATAAGCAATTAAGCAATCTACACTATTAAGCAATTTTAAGCTAAAATTTAAGAACAATGAAATTAAATGAGAACTTACCAAGCTTCAGCTAAACAGAAGCACAAAAATAAGCAGCTACAAGCTCTAGCTTATCCTATTGGATAAGCTAGTATAAGTCCATGGGATTCCTTCCATAACTGAATCCCCTTCCATAGGCTTTTAAGTCCAAAGTTCAGGTAATTAAGTTCAGCTGATTTTAAGACTTTAAGTATGATTAAGGTTTTGAATTAACAAGCTCAATCTCAAGCTTATAGACTTGAGAGAGCTAATTAGCTTATAAGAGCTTATGACTTAAAAACAACTTATTGAAACTAGAAACAAGGATTTTATTAAACTTCAAGAAGGATTACAAAAAGTTACAAACTACTTAAAAGAAAATTACATTCAAAAGGAAATTTGCATAAGCTAAAATGTAAATTAAACTAAAGATTAAAAGCTAGACGTATAAATTAAAAGCTAGACTCCTTGTTGTGTGAGAGTGTGACCTGTCTAATTATATAGCTCGTTATAGATTTTCTAGGCCTCCCTTGGTTAACCCACGTCTCTGCCAATCATGTAGCAATTCATTAATCCGATCATTGGAGATAGATCAGTGTAGTTGATGTCATTGCTAGTCACGTCGGATGCCAAAGCTGGCATCTTTGATTGACTGCTTGTGTACTTGTGGGAGATATCCAATGTAAAAATCATCATCTCCTTTGTGCTTCTTTGGTTTACGTGGCATTAGTTGAGCCAATGAGGGTGTTGATTGGACGTAACTTGGTGCTTTGCCATCTTGTTGTTCTTCACTTGAATAGTCCAAATTAACCTTCAATTGTGAAAAGCCCCTTCGTTTTGACTGAGTGGGTTAATTGTAGGAGACGGTGAATAGTGAAACAGGTTTTCGCGCCATTTTCCTTTTTATAACTGAAGGGGGTAAAACGGGTGTATAACTTTGGGGATATGGCAAAGATGGTCCTTGTCTTTGTGAAGTACAAATGTAATACACGTCCAAGTGTATTACAACTTTCAAACTTGGCATATTCGGTCCCTGGACTTAGTTTATAAGGTGGAGATGGGCTTAGTAAGGGCTTTGTGATATTGGCTTATGATCGGGTGATTTATTGAAGGGTAATGAAGGGCCGCCATTAGGCATTATGGGACCATTTGTGTACTTGGAAACTTGGGGGACTTAAAGGGAATATTAGGATTTTTGTCTTTTAGTGGTTGACTTCTGTTGACCATGTTTGATTTCTTTGACTTGTTTGACCACTGTTTGATTTTCTGGCTTCGGCTTTGAATCCTTGGCTTTTTTTGTACTCTTCCGTTTCCCGTGTCCAGTGTTTGTCCGTTTTTGTGACCGGTTTTCTTGTGATATTGGGTTATATCCGTACCTGCACACACAAAACATAAAAAAACAACGTATTGTCTTTGCCATTTTAAGTGTGTTTTTGGTTATTTAGGGCTTTTTTAGGTATAAACGAATATGTGTATTTTACACCTATCACTCACATTAAGAGATTAACAAACTATATGAGGTGGTATTAAGGAGGGTTTGTTCCAAGTGAACTTACGACCCGTAGGGTGAAGGTTTTATAGCTCGCGCTTTTCCCGTCCCTCAGCTCCTTTGTGCGTTTTTCTTTTAGAGAGCATACGTGAAAACGAAGTGGATTATTGTTAAGTTATCTCGATCTCATTTGGTCCTTTATAAAATATGTTGTTTAAAAGCTTAAAAGTACCCAGAAAATAATCTTCTGTTTTCTTTATAAAACCATTGATTATTTCTTATACCTCATTATTGTTTTGTGTTTTAATTCTTTTTATGTCGACATTTGTACGTTGCTAGGTGTGGAGAACCGTTGATATGGTCACCCTTGTCGTGGTGTAGTCTTGCGAAACGGTGTGGTAATGTTCATCGAGATCGGATATTGCTTTCTATGCCATTCAAGGGACGGAGATTCTTTCACTTATGACTTCGACTCCGATTCTTTCGATAATCGTCTTGATTGTGTTTCATACCCACCTCCACACACCCACTGAATACGGGTCATACTTTTTGTGAGTTATGTGGGAAAAGTGTTTACCATTATGGTTACGATTGTCACTCAAGTCTGTTAATCTACGTTAGGACCCGTATTGATCAATCAAATACACTTTGAGTATTTTCACGCAAAACTTCTCACGCGTTGTTGTCTACACAATTATCTTGTGGTGAAGATTGTGGGGGTCCCTCACTCGTAGACTTTTTCAATGTCAATTCTGATGAATTATTACAACCTTATCCGTGTTATGTTTCTGTTATTCTGATTTTGAACCAAGTTGACCTCCTCTCAATTCCCGTCATTCATCAACCGATTCGTGAGAAAACTTGTGCTGAATTGCTAGCAGAGGAACGAGCGGACTAAATTAGAAGACTCAACCCATGCAGGTATTCCGTCGTGTTCATCATCTCCGCAAGAAGAAACATAGTTTGAGACTTTTTGCAGATAAAAGAAACCTGAATTTGTGTCTGTCAAACTCTCTAAGAAGTTTAATCGATTTTCTTTTTATGAAACGCCAAAGGTTGTATCACTAGCATAGGAGACAATTTTTGAAATTGAGCATGCTTTTGAAGACAAGCAATATCAACCGAAGGGTATTCTAGATTTATTTCGTAAACTTCATGATGATGTGCAAAGTATAAACGAGGAGTTGGCTGATTTTATTAATACTCCGAACTAGAATTGTACTACCTTCTACCACGATGATGATGAAGACGATGACGAGGAAAGTTTTATTCCCTTGAGAGATATTATTATTTTTGTACTTCCTCCGTGTATTGCAATCACACCCGTTTTTATCAACTGTGGAGCCCGTTTGGGACTCGTCTCATAATGGAGGTTGAGCATCTTGTTACTATTTCGGCAACGAGAATTTAGGAATCGGACGAATTAATAAAGTCTAGTGTTGAGGACCTTGTCCATACCCCAAGTGAGTCTGATGGTATATCCGAAAGTGAGTGTGATGTGCCCGATTGTGATGATTCTCAAACGATGAACTTTTCAACGTTTTCTAATCCTTTCTTCGGCGATTCTACCTCTAGTGATGATGAGTCAAGTCATTAGGAGGTTATTCACGAAATAAGTTTTAAAACTTATTCGAACCCTCTTTTTGATCTTGACGAGGAAATCATTTCTAGCGAGTTTAATCCGATTCATAATGAAGACCTCAATTCTACTCCGAAAAATGATCATTTTGATACTGAGTCTTATCTTCTTGAATCATTACTCAATCGTGATACTTTGATGGCTTCCTCTCCCAAGATTGATTCTCTCTTCGATGAGTTCGCCGGTGAACTCATAACAATTCCTCCAAGAATTGTTAATAGAGAGCACGAGGAATATATTAGTCTTTTGGAGAGGTTGCTATACGATAATTCATCTCCCCGTCCGCCGAAAGATTTTCATATGATCATCGAGTCTCTTCCCACATTTCCTATCCCCGTTGAGGATAGTGACTCTCTTAGGGAAGAGATCGATATATTTCCCGGTCCGGATGACTCAATACCACCGGGTATTGAGAGTGATGATTACGACTCGGAAGGTGACGATAATTCTACTTCCCTTCCCGAGTTCGAATCATTTCATGTTGATTATCCCGATTCGGGAGATTCAACCATTGATGTGGTGGAAGACATCCCCGTTGATGTGCCTAATATTTTTCCCACCCATCCCACCCTTCATATGGATTTCGACTTCATTCCTTCTCATAATGATCTCGGATCCGATCTTGATGTTTCTTCTCCTTCCGGAGATAGAAACAAGATTTACGATCCGGGGATATGCATTGAAGTCGAATCCACGAGATTTCTTGCTACTCTTTCCCCCGTGATTGATACTTTACTTCCATTTTCATCCGAAAATGAAGACAAAGTTTTCAATCACGGTGTTCTTGCTTCAAAGGAGAAATCTCCTCCTTCTTCATCACATCGGGGCTTTAAAGCTTCCAAGCTTTTTCATCAAAAAAGCCCGATGTTGATCTATGGAGAGAACATTCCTATCTTGGATGTTCCATTTCTCCATTTCTATCCTCCTTGACCAACTCAAGTATGGGGGATCGAGTCAGGCTCAAGACTCGGTTAACAAAAATAAGCGCTTCGTGGGTGGCAACCCATGCTTATCCTTATCGTTTTATTAATGAATAAGTGTGTTGTGAGGAGGCTCGCCTCTTCCTTTCTCGTGCTTTGTGTTTTGTTGTATGTCCAGGATTGCCCCGGATTTTGAAGCCTCTCGTGCTCATGGTTTTGTCCTTCGTTCACTCGAGCTTCAATCCTCAGCTTCATTATGGGAATCCAATATCCTAATCTTATCAACTAACGTTTATCTTTATGCATACTTAATAAACGGCTTTAGATTTACGTAGAGACCCTTCTTAAAACATTGAGGACAATGTTTAGTTCTAGTATGGGGGGATCTATCGATTTGATTGTGCCTGCAGCCGTTGTTTTCACGTAATCCCGTTTTTACCACCAAAATACCAAAAAAATGAAAAAATTTCAAAAATAAAATAAGTGTTTTGTCACAATTTTGACTTTCCTGCTGGGTAGAATAAGAATAAATTTTGACTCGATCGAGCGTGTTGAGCTCTAGCTTGTTCCTTAACTTTTAGACTAAGCATTCGCGGATCTTTTTATTAAAGATTTTAAATTTGCGAAGAACGAGAAATGATAGAGTTAATTATGAGTTAGATGCTAAACAAGGATTAGTTGGAAATCTTAAGAGCTCATAAGTGTAGTTTGTGGCTTTTTCTCCCATAAGCTTCTAACCGGACTAATAATACGTGCTATTTTTAAAAATTAAACTTAAATCAACAATTTTTGAAGTATAGTCGATATCAATAATTTTAGTTCAAATTTATACTTAAATTTTCTAAAAAGAAATTTTCTCTATATCAGTGTTAAAAAAATGGAAAATGATGTTATTAATAATAATAAAACTGTGGGCTAATAAAGTTTACTGCATCTTGTCGGCTCACAACCGATGTTGCAGTCTTCTAAATAAGGCACCATAGTATTTATCCGTGACTGTTAAAAAGTTTGAGGCATCTTGCCGGATCACAAACCGATGTTGCAGCATTTAACAGGTCGAGGATTTTATTTTGTTTAAGGATGTGTAAATTATATTATTTTATAGTAATGTGTCTTAATAAAATATAGGGAAAGTCTCTTTTTCTTAAATTTAAATATGGCTATTGAACTAAAATATTTCGTTTTAAGTTGTGATTTTTTGTATAAAGGGAAAACCTAGAGTCTTTGAAACGAAGGTCCGTGAGTTCCACGATACTAGTCTTGTGGGGTGACAAAAGCAATGGTCACTTAGCCGCTATGTTGGGATGTGCCGAGACGTTAGTGCTACATGGGATGATCTCGCCTTCAATTTAATTAATTTTTGGGTGTTCGTGAAGAATTAGAAGTTTGCCATCGTTGATCCATGGTTGAAATTCGAAATAATGCACATTTCTACGAAGAATATATATTTGTCGGGAGCGGAAAGTTTCACAGTTACATAATATGAGTAGTTGTTAGCATCTTTACTTATTTTAACAGGTGATTTCCGTTTTAAGCTTGGTTTTAAATAAGTGAATAGTCGGGATCGAGATTTTTTACTGTTTGGGGGAATTTTGGGTTTGAGTGTTTCTTGTGCTATGATACCCTTTAAGTTATAAAGAACGATGTCATAACATGTTAGTTAGTTGCTTAATATGAAAAATACAAAAAAATGAGAAAAATACAAAAATACAAAAATATGTGTGGTAATAAGTGTAGATTTATAAATGGTAAAAACGGGGATTTTCAAAGCTATTGATTCTTTAATTCCTCTTGATGAAACACTTAGCTACTTTTTGAGGTAATTTGTACGGAGTGGATTGTATTCTGGTTCTTCTAAATGTTTACTTATGAATTGCCATGAGGATACGGCAATAGTTTAGTATGGGGATTTTGGTATGTGTTTAATTACACATACCCTTTGACCTAATAAAACGTGCTTAAAAGACTAAAAACATACAAAAAATACATTGTATTTGTGTGTTTTGCATTTATATTGTGTTGGATAGTATATAATAAATAAGGCAAAAAACGAAGCAAAACGGACAAAATCGTGCCAGGAATGAAAAGAGCGGAAAAAGCAAAGTCAAAGAGCGTGATAAGTCAGTCCATAGCCAAAAAGTCTACCAGTCAAGTCAAAAGTCAATGACGAAGCAAATCGAAGAATCTTTAAAGGGCCAAACCGCAACCCATTTAATGGCGTGTCAGCACATTATGGCTTGTATAAAATAACCTTTTATTGATATATTAAAGGACCAAGTCCAATCATTTAATACCCGACCCAATTACAAATAGCCCTAAACATAGCAAGTTAACCAAATCCCATTTAAACATTTACCACTTCACATCGTAGGCCTCAAGATTACAATTGTTTGTCCTTCAAACTTATACAAAAAAAACCAGGGGATTAACCCCGATATCTTTTAACCCTTTACCCCCTTAAACCCCAAACCCCTTTACACCCCTCGTCCCATGTTATAACAAAAACCCAAAACAATTTTTCCCGGTATAATACTATTGCATCTACCCTCTCCACATCGACTCCTAAACCCCAGACAAAAAAACATAACTTTCCAAACCTTAAACACCACTCATTAAAAAACCGATTCCATGGGTGGCAATCTCTTCAACCCCATTCGTCAATGAATAAGACAAGTAAATCAAGGGCTCGGATTGATGGACTTGGAGAGAAAGAAAAAATGGATGGCTTTGATGAGTTTTGGACTTCCCTCACACAAGTAACACTCCTCTGAAGCTCTCAAAGAAGTATACACATTGAAGACCCAAGGGGGTGGGGGGGGGTGGGGGGGAGACCTAGATTTTTCGTATAAAATAGGGGGGGGGGGGGGGGGGGTGAGTACCCATTCGTAAGCCTTTGAGAGGCATCTAGGTTTTTAGCTTTTAGTTTTCTGTTATTTTAAGTTTTTGTAAGCTTATTGTTATGTTTTTTTAAGTTAATAAAATTTTAAGTTTTTATGTTAAATCTTGTTTTTAGTTAAATTGTCATTTGTGTTTTAAAAACGTTAATAAGCTCACAAAAGCTCTTTTTACTTATTACTTAAGTTGTTTAACTTAAGCTATATAAACTTTTCCATAGTTTATATAGCCTAAGTCCATTTTACCAAAAGTCACTCAGAAAGCTATTTGGAAGATAAGCCAAACAGGGAAGGGCTTATTGTTGTCACTAGCTTGTTCTTGAATAAGCTAGAGCTTGTTAGATAAGCTCTTTTGAGCATTGGTTAGCCTTGTTTAAGCAAAGGCATTTGTAAGTTTCATTTTTCACTTTTATAGCTTAATTTACTGTTTGCTTATTTTAGTGCTTATTTCCTGCTTATACTTGCTTATTTATGCTTCTTATTATTTTTAATTGCTTACTTATGCTTTCTTAAAGTTTAAATCTTAGTTGTTCAAGTTTTAAGTTAAGACTGTTAGATTTAGCTCTTAATACTGCTTATCTGTTTTGCTTATTCTAAGTGCTTATCTGTGGATGGATTTTGTCTAAAATTGCTTAGTGTTCATTGCTTACCATCTATCTTTAAAGAATCTTGCTCATATCTTTGCAAACCAAGTTTAAAATGAATTTTATAATTTTAAAGGAGTGTTTGGGTCAGTGAGCAAAATGGGTCAAAAAGGGGGTGTAAACTACTTTGGGTCATTAAGCTCACTTCAACAAGATCTTTTAAGATATTTTAGTCAGTTTTAAAAGTGAATAATCAAGTTCTAAGATGTTTTATATATGATCCTTGAATCTGTGACTTTGAGAATTTTCCGAACTGATGTTATTTGATCCTTACTTAAAAGATTGTTTTGAGGCTTTGTTTAATGTTCATTTAGAGTCAAAATGCAGTAGGAAAGGTTTAGCTTGTTTTTAAATTGTGATTTGTTTCAAGTCAAAATTGTGTTCCGCTCTAAGTCATATTAAGTTTAAAAAGCCAAAATTTTCATCTTGAAATTTAGATTAAGTTAAGGTTGGTTTTTGTTTTGAAATTTCTAGCATAAGCTTCTATTAGTTATTGATCTTTGTCTGTTTTAGCTAAATTTGGTAGTTTTGGCTTATTTGATTAGCTTATAAATAGGCTTGCCACTTTGCATTTTTTCTTTAAAAAAAACAAAACTCAGCATACACTGAGTGTCACAAGCTTTTTCATAAGCCTTTTTAGTAGCTTATTTGTTTTTCAAACTCTTTTTTCTTTGCTGCTTTAGATAGCTTTTTGGACAAGATTTTTAGTGGTATGGCCCATTAAGCCATAAGGATTCATTAACTAGCTTAAAAATATGCTTGAAAGTGCCCTATAGGCTGTTTAGTCAAAAAAATTTGCCAAAAGCTTATTTGCTTATTTGAGCTTATTGGTTTATTGGATTTGCCTTATTTAAGTTTAGTCCTGCTTATTAGGTTATTTTTAAGCCCTTTTAGCCTAGTTAACTTAGGATAGAGCTTATTTGAGCTTAATGGCACTTTTAGCTTAGAATTTTAAGTATAAAAGCCTTCCAAGTGATTCTGTCATTTTTAAGCTTAATTTAGCTCAATTCCGTTGCTTATTTTTTAGCCTTAGTGCTTTTTAGATATAGTTTGTTATCTTTTGTTAGCTTATTTGCTTTTTCATCAGCTTATTAAGGCCAAAAAAAGCTAAACAGTTTAGCTCTTCTTGCTCTTAGTATAATAAGCCAATTCTGTCACTTTAAAGGGTTTATTTCGTGCTTATTTGTGGTTCTTATAAAAAGTCTTTTTTTTAAATTGTTTATTTTCGGGTTCTTAAGCTTTTCCATAAAAAAAATTTGCAAAATAAAAAACTTTGGGAAATTGTGAAGTCTAGGGTGAGCAAGGCTCGAACCCTGGACCTCACCAACCTCAACGAAAGTTTTACACACACCACACACAGCCACTAGCGCCCTTGGGTCTTTTCCGTTTTACTTTGCACAAACTAATCTTTTATACACGTTTTTTCTCTTTTTGCTTATAACCCTTTTCTGCTTATTTTGTAGCTTATTTGATAAGCTGTTTCACCCTTTTTATTTTTCTTAGTTTTAGCATTACTCTAAGCACTTTTCCTTAATTTTTCAGATTTTCCGAAGATCGTTTAGTATTTTTAATTAATTTTTCTTATTAAAACTGTTTTTAATTCATATTAAATAAAATAAAAATCAAAAAAATATAATTCTTATTTTTTTAATTTTCTTTTATCGTTTAGGACTTAGGAAAATTAAATTTGCATTCGTAGGGTTAAATTTGTAGAATTTCGATTTTTTAAAGAACGGGATTAGGATCCCGTTATCGTTTTTAGGTTTTATGCTTTAGTTGCTTTCGTTTTTAGGTTTTCTTTACTTTTCTTTGCTTATTATCAGTAGTATTAGAATCCAAACCCAAAAACTTTAAAAGCATTCAAAAAACGCGATCACGAACGTAATCGATTCTCAATTCACGCCTCGTTGGGAAACGACCCGGGTAGGTTTTTAGGGTTTTGCTATGGTCAAAAGTGAAATCTTTTGAAAGCCTCACGGAATACTTATCTCTTTATTATTTATAACACCCCGCATTTTCAGGTCATACTCCGCTCCCGACTAACTCATAATATAATTTTTCTATCAAGTTATGGGACATTTGCGTGTGTGTCTTTAATATTTCAATACTTACACGAATTCATACGCTTCATGAATGTAGCCAAGGCGTTCATAGACGTAGTTAATATTACGTCAAATTATCAAACCATGTATATTTTTCCTTCACTTGTTAAGACTTTACATAAACCTTCAATATGTTATGTGAATTATTTTCGCGTCAAGAATTTAATACACTTCAATCATTTTAGTCAGTGAAAATAATTGAACAAACTCACCAACATGTTAAATTGTATAAAGCAAGGATAGACAAAGTGTTAAAAATAAAAATAGTCATGTACCCTCCTACAAAATAGCATATGTCGACTGGTCCTTACTCCTTCACTGGGTCCATACACGTTTTCCTTGTTTTAAACTTGGAAGATATTCACAAGATATCTAAATTCCTTTTATCCAGCATGTAAAAGCCCTAACTATTCTCCTTGCCAAGCATATCCATCTCGTGACTCCCTGGTGCTAGGATAACATCGGTTTTGCTTCCAAGGTTTCAACAGTATCCACATTTTAATACTATGCTTTGACCTGAATGAACCTAAGAAATTCTTGACATGGAATTGGGTTAAAAATGAATGTGACCCAAGAAACAAATCTCTATACATGCCCTATATGCGTTGTAATGAAGAATCATGCATATCTTCTGAGATTACCACAATTCCAATTTGAATCTTACTTTCATATACTCATCTTGGTTTATTCGCTGGCTTTTGAAATGAACTATATCGCATGCAAACACAAATCCTTACACCCTCATTAACTTTATAACACTAAGAAAACCCTAAACCCTATTCGTCCCCTTTGGGTTTTCTGATTGATCGGAGTTCAACAAACTAGAGGAGTTCTCGGGTGGTTACAAGTGCGAGTGGAAGTCAAAGCTTGGTGGGACACTTGGGTTAGCAGTTTGGGTGTCGAGTTGAGTGTGGTGCCAAGTAGGGTTTCTTGGTTTAGTATTAGGGTTTTCTGTTTGGGTTCAAGCCAGTAACTCGATTTCTTCTAAATTCTTGTGAGTCCCATATCTTTATATTCTTTATTTTATATATGCAATCCTTAGGTCTTAGTCGTGTGCTTGAAAAACCTTTTAAACAAAAGGGTCGTTATGTTGTTCTTCCTGTTAGTGGGTCGAACTTAGGATGAGACCCATTGAACTCATCTCGCGAGTAATAAAACATAGACGTAGGTTGTTAAGAAGCAAACACTAAGTCCAACAGATATACAAAATTTAAGGTGATATAAATGGATAGGGTGGGTTTGGGGGACACATCAGGTTAGCAACATTTCTTTTGGACCTTGGCCACGTGGTTGTTTTGTATGGTATGTTCACCTTTGTATATTCATACCTAAAATCTCATACTTAGTAGTGAATCGTAGATGACCTATTGAGCCTTACGTAGCAATCGGAATCATCAAAATGGCTAAGGAATGAATAGCTTACGATCATTTAAAAACCCCAAGGAAAAACTCATAGGTCACGCGTTGTTAGTAAAAACACAGCCCCTCCCCTTTGACATTAAGTGCGTGTTTCAACGTCTAGGAATTAGTCATTAGAAATTCACAACTTTGGACCCTTTCGAAAGTTGGCTACAATAATGAGCATTTGCCCTTGAACTGTTAAATTGTAGAGAAAAAATAATAAGGTTATAAGAAACCATAGTTGCGTGTAAATTGCCATTTTGTGGGTTGCGACACATTAGTTTTCATACCATTTTTTGGCAAACATCAAACCTAGGGATTTAGGCAGGGAAGGGGGGCAATTTAGTCATCATTGTAAGATTGCATTTTAAGGAATTCGATTCGCCTAATACGGTTAAGAAGCGGGCTAGCAATCTCATGGCCACATATGTTAGTTACTGCTGTCTCGCTGTTTAATTTTTGGCGACAGAATTTTGGACACGCATAATTTGGCCTCTTTTTGACCACGTTAACGACTCCGCCCAAGACTTTAAAAAGTAATTCGTAATTAGGACCTAGCTGTTTAAAAACGTGCTTCTTTTTTGTTTTAACGTTAAGTTAACGAACTCCACAAACTTATTCTATAGTCTGTCACGCAAACATTAGCTGTTGAAAATAAACCCAATATATTCCTATGTCTGGAAAGCAGTTTTGCGTCGCACGTTGTTTAGCACTATTTTAAACTACTTAAACGGACGTTTTTATACGAAACTTTTATTTATTGATAAGTGTTGTATTTCCAGTGGAGATTTCAAATGTACTTTACTTTTTATATCGTCAATTAACGAACCAGTAAACTAGTCATAAACTCTACAGTCGAACTATGATAAAAAATTGTATTTTATAAGTCTTAATTATAGAGGGAAAACGTCAGGGTTTCATCTATATATATTTAACACACTTAGAGACCAAACCAAGGACTGACCTAAACTAATATTTTAAAGTATATACTACCTAGTTTCCTAAATGTCCAAAGTCGTAAATTACATACTTATGGTTTGACCGTGTTGACCCGATAAAGTTGATCATTTTTTTTAATCGAGAAACTATTTTCAAACATCATTATTTTAAATAAAGTTCAAGCACACACTAGGGACGAGATTGCAAGTATTTATACTATTATTTTTCTGTTTAGTGAATATGTATTGACCTACGATATTTAGGTTGCATTCGGACTATCACGTGACGTGTCACGCATTTGATTCATTACTCATTCATTCACTTGAGGTGTGTTTATAGTCCCCACTTTTATACCTTTTCAATCATTTATCAAATCTCGGAATGAGATCATGTTTGTTTTCAACATGGATACAAGTACATTTTAAATTCAAATATTACGAGTTTGCCTAAGTAGCTATAACCCACTATGCCCATTATCATGAACTGTTAATTGCATGGATGTAATTGTTAATTGCATTATGTGAGCACGAATGTTATGAATAGATCTATTTGGGATTAAGATCCCCGTTCGGGCAAGTAGCGCTTGCTAGTTTACCGGTTGGCCTGAGACGACGAATGTATACCATTTGGATTCATAGATGTTACGGGTTGTCTACATTGGGCAAAGTCATTTATGTATATTTTAAATACATACATTGTTTAGCTTCGGTGTCATGAGCTTAGTGCATTTCGTAATACATTTTTGTGATATTGTATTCGTTACTCTATTACAGGGAAATCTTGCTATCCGCTTCATTAAATTCATAAACCTATAAATTCACCAACATTATTGTTGACAGTTTAAACATGTTTTCTCAGGTAAATAAGATACAAGTCTCGGATACATTGGCTGGTCGTCATTTGAAGTCATATTATCATAAAGAATTGCGTGCATTACATTTTGGAACATTGTTATGTTGTGAAATCTTTACTTTTCCAAGATAAACAAGTTAAGCCTATGAGCTTTTTGTAACGAACCATTTATGAAGTCTAATGTATCAGTTTTAAACGATCTTTAAAATGGTCGTTCTCATATCTTGTGCTATTGATCTATGAAGTAATACCCCCGAAACATCATATTCCGCTGCGACCCATTTTGGGGGTGTTACAGTTTAAGGATAAGACAACCAAGTTTGGACGCTGCTCTCTTAACTTTGTCTTCCTCCACACTAACACCCATTATTTTGATTTATAAGACCCCTATTGGATTATTACAAAAAGTGGAAGAATATTACAGAGATATGATTTGCAACTTATTAAATGTGATGACATGGAGATTTCAATTTAAAGGGAAGATTGTTTCATTCATGGAAGATCAAGATGTTGGTTTTGTAATAATCAAATAGGGGAAGATTGTTAGGAATTTATATTAATTTTGAATGATACAAAACATTGAAACAAGAATGAAACAAAAGGAAAACAAAAGGATCAAAGTCAACATTATGGAATTCTACAAGATGTAGGAGTACATGAAGATTTTAGAAGATTTGGTCAATGATATGAAGATAAAGATTAGGAAGATTTAAGTTTCCTAATACAATTAGTTTTTCTTGTAAAGTCTTATGGACTCTCTATTATATAAAGAGATCCATAGACATAGTTTTTAGTATCATGTGTGTGAAAAATGTGTGTGTACACAAAGAGTAAAGATGTAGACGTCTAGTTGTGTTGGTGTAGCCCTAAGGTATCAAGGTTTCCTTGAACCCTGTTAGGATGTAACCGTTCTATACTGATCATATAGATTTAGGGCTTGGAGTGTAACGTATGAATGTAAATCCTTATTTAATAACAATGATTCTTTGTTTGAATATTCCGCCTTTGTTATTTTAATCCTAGATCAGTTCTAAAAAAACAGAAGCTTAAATCTATCAATTCCTATCAGGTTGTATAGGTTCTATCATTCTCCTTGGAGGCATCTTAACAGGAACTCCGGCTCTTGATACCAACTGATGTAGTGAAAAAACAATAGATAACACAAATCGATCCTGTTGATTCACACGAATGACATGATTGATTCTTCCAACAATCATTGATTCGAATGAATACCGATTATTAGGATAATTTAGTAAAACGGACAAAATTTTTTTTTTTTTTTGGACTTTTTGTATTTCTTGAACTGATTAGCTAGGGTTACAATACACTTATTAAATAGGAAAACAAAACTAAAATGGGCTTCGAAAGACAAATGGGCCGAAAGTTATGCTAAAAACAAAAGTCCAAAATTCTCAAAAAAACATGAAAATGTAAATAACTCCTAAAATATAATGATTCAGGGCTTGAAACTTCCATAACCCAACTATATTTGGTTACAACGGCGTTCTTCTCGTTCCAAGTTTTGAAACGGCTGGTCCTGGGCCTAAAACGAAATCCCTGAGCCCAAGTTATGCCACTTTGAAGAAAGCCTTTTTCTTTATACATCTTGGGCCTCTAAAAATCAGTGGGCCCTTCTTACAACACTTGGGCCTGCATCAAGTATTATATAGTGTTCATTTAATACAACTCTCTAGTTTTAGACTTTTGGTTCCGTAATAAAAATGTTACGGAGTATTATAACTTATTCACTATTAGCAGGCAACTCGCGTTGCAGTGACGGGTACCCTGTAATCAAATCTTTTGGCGAACAACATTATTCGATTATGTATTTTTCTTATAATAACTTTACGCATGCCGAGAAATTTAGGAAATAACTTTATCGCACATTATCTCATATAAATATGGTAGAGTACCCGTGTATCGCGATGCAAAGCTTTACAAAAATACGGATTTAAATAGTAGTATTACGAAGTTGTGACAATTGATGGTGAAATGTACTTGCTGGTCAATAAATGTGGTGTAATATTTGTCACAATATTTATATAACGTGTAAATATAGAGTGATATACATTAGTTCGTGCAAATTTATGATTAGTATATTTATATATGAGATTGCCTAACAAAATTTAAAGCTATACATATTTCATACTTTATAAACCACTTAAAAATTTTCGTACTTGTTATGTATGATTTTTTTAAATTGAATTTAACAGATGATAATATTAGTAGTTTTTCGGTTTATTGCGGTATATTAATTATACTTTAAATAGGAACAATTCTATTTTTTTCCCCACCAATAAATGATGTTTTTGTTGTTTACCCCTAAAAAAGTGCTTTCTAAAAATGCCTCAGGGCGACCTAGGGGACTTTCACCAAAAATTGACACATGTCTATGCAAGTATGGGGGTGACCAGGGAGACTTAGGACACTATGTATATCCCTTCTATCCCTAATGGTGACCAAGACAAAACCCCCTATCCCTTCCATTCTGATCGATTAACCCTTATCTTTTCTGATTTGAATAACTAATAACATATTGTTTAACGATGTTTAATCACTGATTATGAAGTATGAATGGTTTTGTTATTTGGTTGATGTTTATCAAGGATTCAGGGTTTTGTTTTTTTAATATTTAGGGATTCATTCTTGGGTGATATTTCTTGATCGGATTGTGTTTCTGGTAAGGGTTTTTCTCATTAATTCTTCTTCTTTTTCATCTCTGATATGTTTTGTTAGATTCTGTCTATTAGGGTTTGTGTTAGCGTCTTTAAAACCCTAATCTCGATCCCTCTTATAATAATCTATATAACAGCAGATCTTGGTTGGATTTGGATTAGTTTTGATGGTTAATCCTTCCTGATATGTGGTTAAGTTTTTGTTTGGGATCGTTTTTTCAGTCTTTGTCGATTAGGGTTTATATCTGGTGTTTTTTGGTTTATTCATTGGCTGCGTGTATTCAACATCTGTTGGTGTTCATTCAGTATCTTTTTATTGTCATTCTGTTCAAAATCTTTAGTTTTACAATTTATAAAATCCTTTGGGTTTTGTGGGTTGATCTGGTTCTACAAGACGTGCTTGTTTTTTTTCTTTATTGTGGGTTAATTCTGAAGGATGGGTTAATTAAACTATACGTGTGTAGGGGTCTTTGATTGGTGTTGGTAATGGAGCGGTGTCAAACCATCTGCTAACAAGGATAGTGTTGCACCATCTGTTACGGTTGCGTTTGGGGACAGTTCTAGTTCACAAGATAAGAATTCGCTTAAGGCCGGTCAAGATAATCTGCATGATGTGAATGTTAGGGAAACACCAAGTAACTTTACTGTTGATCCGAACAAAGGTACTTGTTATGCTAATTTATTTACTTGTGAATCGACTAGGAAGGCGTTGAATTTTCAGATTTTATTTACACCGAGGGCAAACGGGGTTGATGTGGTTGTTTCGGTGGAGTCTATTAGAGCTATCAATGAACAGTTTTTTAATACGGCATATGGTTTCTTTTTGGGAAAGCGTGTGTCATACCCTGTTGTTGCTAACTATGTTAGGAACACTTGGGGTAAGTATGGCCTGGTTAAATCAATGCTTAACTCGTCTACCGGGATATTCTCCTTCCAGTTTAGCTCTATGAGGGTTTGGATGCGATGCTTGAAAATAGTCTATGGTTTATTCGCAACAACCCACTTATCCCGAAAAAGTGGAATCCGGATGTGAACTTATTGAAAGAAGATGTGGGTAATGTTTCGGTGTAGGTTAAACTCTATGGGGTTCCTATGATTGCATTTAGTGAAGATGGTTTGAGTGTCATTGCTACTAAGCTTGGTACTCCTTTAATGTTGGACTATTATACATCTGACATGTGCATCCAATCATGAGGTAGGTCAAGTTATGCTAGAGCGTTGATTGAGGTTCGGTCTGATGTAGAGTTGAAAGATAATATTGTTAGTGGCATCCTAAAACGGTTGGGGAAGGTGCGAAAACATGTAATTTTTCGGTAATGAGTATGACTGGAAACCCCCACGATGGTACATGTTGAAGGTTTTGGTATGTTCCAGGATGAGTGTCCTAAAAATAATAGACCAATGGTGAAGAACATAAAGAGCCTGACCCAAAAGTCATAGAGTGGTCCGTTGGTCAATAAGGTGGGATTTTCAACAACTAAGCAAGTGTATAGACATTCTAAAAAGAATAATGTCAGCACTAGTAGTAATAAGAAGAAAGATGCAGAGCCTACAATAGAGGTTAGTAAGTCAAACTCATTTAATGTGCTTAATTCGGTTGAAAATGATGTTTATCTGGGTACAAATCGAAGGACCTCAAATCGGCTAGTAAAAATGCTAATTCTAGTGGATCCTCGTTTTGGAATGTGGATTCTAGTAGTATTAGTACTACCTCTAGTTGAAAAAACTGATAAAATAGAAAGACTTATTATTGATGGGACGGCTACCCTTGTGGATGATGAGGGTAAACTGTTGACAAGTTTTTATTCTTCGGGTGATCATGATAGTGAGGATGAAGTTGCTTCGGTGAATAACGATATGGCTGATTTTCTGGTTTCAAAGGATGTTGGCTATGGTACTAATAGTCTGTTGGAACAATGGAAGGAATCTTATGGGAATGAGGAATACGATTATGACCCATACAACGATGATATGTATGAAGGGCATGACATTCCATCAAGATTCAAGATATATGTGATAATTTGGATATCAAAGTTTGTGGTCGTAAAAAGAAATAGTTTTGTTGTTTCTTCCTAAAAGGAAGTGGTTTTGCCTAGTAACGGGCGGAAGAAATGGACGCACCCTCATCCCTTTGTATTTTAATTCTTTTTGCTGTAATAAAATTTTACAGGAACCCTTTACCCACAAAAAAAAGAAACTTACACACTAGGACTCTGTTATAATTTTCGTGAAATTCGCCCAATCGCCCTGCCGCATTTAATAGAAATGAAGATTTTTTGGGGCATTTAACACAAGCACATTTTTTGATGTGCAAAAATAGAAGTATTCCTTTGATAAGGCTAACTCTCTCTTCAGACAGATTTTCACAAGCGCGATTGATTGCCAAAGAGTATGGACACTCAATGGAAGTCACCCAATTAACAAGAACATAGTGATGCGCATGTGTGCACCACACTATAGGTATCAAATTCTTTGTCACATCATGAAGCGTTGGAGAGGGTGATTGAGAGAATGCGCGAAAAGAGACAAGGGGGTCTAATACCAGTCTGACGCCTATGAGAAGTACAAAGAAATACTAAGAAACTGCCATAAGGCTTTCCTAATCTAGAAAAGGCCTCAGAATGTACCAAGGGAATAATGGGAGGGCACTAATTAACAAAGGAACACCAAGGAGATACATTAAAGTTATTAGGGACATGTACGATCGTGCGATGACCCACGTACGAACCTCAATCGGAAACATATATTTTTTTCTCCGTAGAAGTAGGGATCCACTAAGGATCGGCTATTAGCCCATACCTATTTTCCTTGATACTTGATGATCTTCAAAGAGGGATACAAGAGGACATACCATGGTGCTGGATTTTCACAGATGATATTGTGCTTGTTTCGAAATCGGCAGAAGGATTAAACAACAGACTTGAGAAAAGAAAGCCTAGAAGACAACGCTTAGGGTCATCCGAGAAAGACTGAATACCTAAGGTGCACTTCAATATCACGAGATCGCCTAACAACAAAGGAGTAGAAGTTCTGTAATTGGAGACAAGATCTTACAACCAAAGGAGCATTTTAGTTCTTGGATCGATGATCCACAAATCCGGTAGGATAGACGAAGATGTATCCCATTGTATTAAAGCAACTTGGATGAAGTGGAGAGCGGCCACATGAGTCATTTGTGATAGAAAGGTCCCTCTCAAGCTTAAGGGGTAATTTTATAGGGTGGCAATTAGACCAGACATGTTGTACGAGTCAGAGTGCTGGCCAATTACGAAAGCCCAAACAAATAGGGTGGAAGTGGTGAAATTGAGAATGTTAAGGTGGACTTGTGGTAAACCGTATTTGACATGATCCCGAATGGAGTTTTTAGAGCAGAGCTGGAAGTTGAAACCATCATCAACAAGATGAGGGAGGGACGGTTGAGATGGTTCAGACATGTCAAGATCAGACCACAAATAACACCCGTTAGGAGAGTAGAAGCTTTAGTGGTCAAAGGCTTGAGGAGAAGAGGTAGACTAAAACTTAGACATGAGGACAGACTAAAGCTTGACATGAATGAGCTTCTCTTGTCTGAGGACATGACCCTTGATAGGAACGAGTGAAGGGCTAGAACTAGATTAGGATGTTAAATGGTATGTTGAGGGTTGCTTTTTTGCTTCTCCCCATCTTTGCTTTTTTGCGTTGTTTTTCTCCCTCCTGCCTTGTTTTGCCTTTAGCTGTGCTTTAGATAGAGTGACCGTTTGCTATGCCTATCGTCCTTAAGATGGTTTTTTTCTTGGGGGGGGGTTTTTTTTTTTTTTCTCTCGAGGTCTTTCTATTTTCTTTCGTGTGTTGTTGCGTATGCTTGTTGCGTTTCTTGCTGGTGATTGCCTTTTCCATTCTTGTTGCCTTTTCGTATATCTTATTTCACTATCTTAGTCCTTATGCTTAGGTTGTTCTTTTGGTGCCTATCGTGCTTCCTTTAAGCCTTTTTGGTTCACCTTACCCCTTTTGTTGTTATTTGTATTTTGGCTTATTTTTGTTTCCTTAGGTGTGCTGCTTCATATTGCTTTTTTGGCATGTGTTGTATGTATTATATGCTTTCATAGCTTCTCTTGCCATGTTTTGTCTGCTCTTTTTCTTCATATGCATGGTTTTTTTTCTTTTGCATGAATATTTTTAATCTTTCTATTTTTTATTTATTTGTTATTATTATTACCATTTTATTATTAATATAAACAATTATATTATTATATTATTATATTATTATTTATTATTTTATTTTATTCCTTTTTATTTTATTTTCTTTGTTGTGAAAACTAAAAGGGGGTTGAATTATTGTACCGCTTTTTAATTTAATGTTTATGTTTGTTTTTATAAAAACATAATTCGACTTTTGTGAATTCAATACTTGCACAATATGAATAATATAAATAAGTAAGAACAAATAAAGAAATAAGAGACAAGAATTAGAAAGATCAAACCACAACACAAGAATTTATATGGTTCGGATTATGAAAGACCCCTCTTCCCCTACTCCCACTCCTCGAGCACGCTAACATCGAAGTTTTCATCACTATGTCAAACAAACTCCCTTATGGCGGAGAAAACCGTACACAACTTTCGCTTATATCAATTTTTGACACTAAGCTAGATGTCTAAAAAAAAAAAAAGTAAAAAAAAAAAAGAAAAAAAAAAAAACAAACAAAAAAAGAAAAAAAAAGGAAGGGAAAAAAAAAAAAAAAAGGAGTTCTAATATTAGCTAGAACCAATCTATCATGACTTCACAACTTCTTCACTACTTTCACGACTTCACAACTATACAACTTCTTCATGCCTTAGTATTCTTCACCACACTACTTCACTACTTCACTTCTACTTTCACACCTAACTATCACAACTTAGATGAATCACTAAGATTCAACTATACTTTACATAAATCACCAGACTATCACTACACAACTTTACAAGATTTACAAATGATTTACAAGTTATGATATGGATGCAACAAGATTACAATACACACTTGAGGTGTAATACTTCTTCACTTGATGATGGAAGTATTCTTCTCTTGCACTTGAGGAATTGAGCTTGGATCACTTGGAAACAAAGCTTTATGATTAAATGATCAAAGGATTTTAATGAGATGTGTTGGCTGTTTTTGATCAAAAAGAATGAGTGCAAAAGGTGAGAAAATAGTGGGGATTAGTCCAGTATTTATAGGACATTATGGAGGAGCGTCTACCTATGTGCGGTCCTCTTAAATAGGTGGGCGGTCCCCTTAAAGATAAGGGGGCCGCCCGTGTATTTAAGGGGGCTGCCATATACTAGGCGCTCCCCAGTTTGTTCTTTTGTGTAGGGGGGATTTTCTGGAACTTTCTAGCCGTTTTAGGTCCGAAAATTTAAATTTCAAAATGTTTATTTTGAATAAAACATTTCTTTTAATTGTAGAAAATGTTTTGTAATGTTTATAAAAATGTTTACAACATTTTATAAAAGTGTGAGGTTGAATAAAAATTTCATTTGATCATAAAATGCATGAAGCATTTATTTATTCATACCTTTAAGTGATATAATTTTCAAAATAAAATTTTACTACTAATTATTTGTTTACATTTAATTTTACATTGAACGTTTTTATTTTTTGTGATTATCAAAACGTAAAGATGTGAAAAATATTAATAATATTTTTAGGCATTATTTCTAGCAACAATCTCCCCTTTTTAATGATTACAAAATTTAAACTCATTAAATGTAAAATTATTTGATAAACAAGTATTTTGTGAGTTTTATGTCATTTCTCCCCCTTTTTGTTGAATCAAAAAGGTATCGTCGAGAATTGCTAGTAAAATCGACAAAATAAATGCTCCCCCTTGATGTGTGCTCCCCCTCGTTCGAGGGCACCAAGGAATCGAGCTATGGTTTTTGGCTACAAAAACAGTTAGAACAATATAATTATTTCTAACATGTAGCAAGAAGGAAAAATATGGCATAATAATAATGCAACCAACAATAATCATCCATTAAAAGTAAAATAGTGTGTGAACCACACTCATGCATACATAAGGAAAATAAATAACATGCTAACATACATGAAATTTTTAAACTACAAAAAGTCCTATAACTAGTAAAGATCTATAGGACTTGCTTGCAAAATGGTGGATGGACAATTATGTGAGAAACTAAACATAGAGTATGTTTAGTTTGGGGAAGATGATGGAGGTGGTGGGATGATGGTTGTTGGTGGTTGTAAGAGCATATTTTGTTGATCCCATGCCTTGATCGATTCTTTACGTAGTAAAGTGTTTGTTACCTTGGAAGAATCCAAAATAACAAAGATTGAGACTTTGTATGTATACCAAAGTGTATGCAGAATCTACACTTTGATACTCTAGAGGTGTTTATCAATAAAACAGTGATAACTAAACAAACAATGAACAATGAACACACTGCTTCAATATTATTAGAATAATACGAGTACTCTTATAGTACTGGGGTTACAAACCTTGAAGCTATTACAATTTTTCTCTCTAAGTATTTCTATCACTTGAAAAGTATATTTCTATTCTAAACATAAGATCTCCTTTTATAAAACACAAGGAGTCCTTTACAAAGATAACAACCTATCTTTTAGGATCAGTTATAATTCAAATATAACCATCCCGTAATAATCTCCATGCGTCCTTATCTTTAATTCAGCAGCTTTGACCATCAGCAGTACTAACTCTTTCTACCAGCAGTATTAATTAACACTGGCAGTACTAAGTTTGTACTGGCAGTACTAACTTCATTAGTACTGTCAGTTACACCTTGGCAGTATTAAGTCTTGAGAAGATTTATTCCTAACAATCCTCCCTTAAACTTGTAATTGTCCTTCAAATCACCAAGTTTATTCTGAATTAAATCTTCAAGTCTTCTTCCTTTGCTGATGATTCTTTCAAACATTTCTTCTACCTCTGCACTTGAGATCTTATGAACCTTAGAAGTTCAAACGCCTGTGAACTCTCATGATTAACCTCTAATTTCTTACCTAACATCTTTGACAACAACTCTTGACTTAAAGGATATTTCTTCTCTGTCAACATATGAATTGCTAATCCCTTTTCCATCAACAAATGTATGAATACGCACATAATTCTCATCATCTCCAGCTTATCAGATTGTATTCATGCTGATTTTTCCAAATCTTATCTTCTTCACCAGACTCAAATAGAGTATTTAAATCTCCCCACAGCATCAAATCAAACCCTTCCAGTCTTGAAGCACTATACTTTTCCTCGACAAGTCTGTACAATTCTTCTACATCCTGCCTATCAAAGTCTTCAAGCATCTCACTCAATACCTGATAAATTCCTTGGGATACCTGCCATCCCCTCTTGAAGACTTGATATTACAGTGAAATTCTTTGTCAACACACAAGATCTTCCAATCCTAATCAAAAACTGTAGGATAAAGAAATTCAACCTCCTAGGAACTTCTTTCTGTATATATCCGAAAAATCCTTTGAGTTCTTCCTTCTCAGCATCTTCTTCCAACTTTTGTCTCTTCCTTGTGCTTTTTCTAGGAATAAATTTCTTTCTCTTTGCTCCAGTTTCTTTAACAACTTCTTTAATTTCTTCTTGTGTATCAACATCTTCTTCTTCATCTTTTCAGAGGAACTTTCGGGAGACTTCATCTTTTCAATGAGATCATCTTTTCAGTTTTCATGCTCCATAGGACTCAATGTGTTGATTTAAAATCCTAAACCAAAAAAAAGGGGGATAATATATATAATTTCAAATTTTGTCCTAATTTTCAACATAAGACTTCCCTTGAAATTACTAATCTGCTATGTTCACCTATTCTTCAAGTATTATCATTTTTTCCGTGCTTGGTCAACTGTCTTTGGTTTCATCTTGAGTATGATACCTTATGACTAAAGGATCATTCCAATCTATCTTCTTAGATGTCTTAGCTTCAGCCATAACTCTTTGTCTTTCCTCTTCATCCCACTGTCTGGCTATTTCTTCATCTCTAGCAATCTGAGCTCTTTGTTTATTCATTTGCTCTTCAAGTTTGATGGCTTCAGCAAAACTTAACCTTTCTTGTTCAAGCTTCTTCTTAGACTTCTTCTTGGGCTCAGACTCTTATCATTATGCTTTTCCCTGTCTTGTCCTTGACCTTCTCTCTGCATCCTCCTTCTATGATAAGTAAACAGTTTCTACCAGTAAACTAACATTGGAACTTCTTCACTCAGTACCTTTCTTGCATCACAGTACTAACTTCATCACTTCCTTTCTCACTGCCTTCTGAATCTTGAATGACTTTAGTTGGAGTCACTTCTTGAATAAATAGTTTCAGTTTCAGTACTTGCTTTATCTTGAACCTCTCATCAGATAATTTCCTCCCCTTTTTGGAAAATTCATCTATCAATACTTCATCAAACTACAAGAACAACCCTAGCTTTTCTCCTTGCTCTCCCATCTTATTAGAAGATTCTAACCTTCTGACCCTGAGAATAAACTTAGTATATGCAGGAACATGTAGGTTTTCTTTGTCTTCTTCAAAGTCATCCGCCAATCCCAATCTATCAGAAAAGTTTGTAACCAAATTACATCAATTATTAATGTTCAAGCTACCCTCACACCTTTCCGATTTGAGTGAAAAGCATGGGAAGGTGAAGTCATTGGGTGTAGAAAATTGTGTTCTGCTCTAGTGCTGAAGTGTGGGTTGATGTTAGGGTTGGTAGATGGTTGGGATGTAGCACAGTGTATTAACATTTAAGTTGTTTGAGTTGAAGTTTCATGTAGATGTGAAGGGAAGGGTCAGTAAGTGTGAAGTGAAGATTATTCTGGAAGTGTGAAGTGAAGGTTAGTAACATCTATCATAGTGGGAAGAGAGCACCCTCCGGCCTGAAAATCCCTTGGTAGCCTCCTTCATATGTAAAATACGTTCTTGCTAAGAAAGAGGTACAGGATATTTCTGAGGATGTTGTTGGAAGAGGTGACTCGTGCATATCTAAGGCATATTAAATGGGAACCTAGTGTACATCAAAAAACTTATGGGGACTAAGATATTGGAAACCAAATGCTCAAAAATCATCCTAGAGAAATTATTACATCTTATGTAGCTAAACAATAACAGCCAGTGGCAATTTACACAAACTGCGTCCCAAGCTGTCTTCTTTAGCTAACAATAAAATATGTAATAAGAAATCCTCCAATGATGCTGAAAATCACCCTTTTTAAAGGTTAACTAACTGAATTAGTGTGATATCCCGATAAGTTACAATTGTGCTCAAAATCTCCGATGTTGGAATAGAAGTAGATGACCTATCTTGAACAGCCAACTTTAGATGTATCTTAAAGAACCTTCGGTGGATGACAGGAGTGACCATCAATGGTAGCATTAATCTTGACTCTCCAATATCATCAGTAGCAGACTCTCCTCACACCTCCAAAATTTTTTTGATCAACAGAGCAGAAACAGCTGCTTTCTTGCCGTGAGTGCATAACCATGATGTACTTGCAAATTAGGAAATCGATGACTTGATAAACCCTGCAAACCCTGTATATTTTTTCAAAAATGTCTACCAATGTTTGTGCATGTCACAAAACTCCAAGTTTTACCATGAATAGCAAATGTGAGATAATTAAGTGGAAATGATCCGTTGGATGAATACATGAAAGGATGGAGAAAGTTAAATGGAATATAGATAGAGAAATGTAGAGAATATATTTTGACCGACTTTAAATAAAGTTGAGTTAACATGACGAAATTACATATATATATATAAAGATCATGAAAGTCCAATTGGTCAAACCCCTATAACATAGGAATTTGGCGGAAATATCTCAACGGCTCTATTAATTAATGAAAAATCTGTTAGGCCCAAACAGCACAAACGCCTATTTAGCAGGTACTAATTTGTCTAGCGTACTAAAATAAGCCCAAGCAAGTATAAACTCTCCACCCAAAACAGTACCAAACTCCAAAGTTTTTAGTATTACTCTAAAAATAACTTCACACAAACACTCTTTCTATTTATTTAAGCTCACATGTTATACTCTTAATTCCTTTATTGGCTCACTTTCCACTCAGTCTATTTTTCACAAATCTCTCTTTCTGTTTATAAAGCACAACCAATTCCTCTCCTATATTCTTTTTGGCTCACAATGCACACAGAAAAAATAAAAAAAAATAGTTATAGTTTTTGGCAAACTATCCCCCACCCACCCCCCCCAGCCATTAACGAATTTTGATTAGTCTTTACCAATAGCCGTTTGCTTTTGGACGAGCCAATGCTTCATTGAAAAACATGGTTGCATTTCTGACCATATAGTTTTGAGTAAACTAGCAACTAGCAACGATTTTGGAGAAGTCATTACCAATAGCCGTTTGCTTTTGACTAGTCCAATGCTTCTCATTGTAAAAACATAGTGCATAGATGACCATATAGTTTTGAGAAAACCATCAACTATCAATGGATTTTGAGAAAGTCTTTTACCAATAGTCCGTTTCTTTAGTACAATCAATTCTTGATGTCTATTAAGACATGGTGAACGAGGTACCATTTTTTGGTGTGTGTGACAACCAACACTTCAAGACAACCGAAGCATCTCTCCCTCAAATATTAACTCATTGAGTAACCAAATTCACACTCCATTTGCTTATCCTGAAATGAGTTTAGCTTAAAACCAAGAAAAACATAATCTAACAATTTTTTCTTGTTTAGTCAGTATTAAAGTTTCTACAGTGATTAACAATGAGACAAAGAAATAAACTAGCAGTACTAACTATAGATACAGTTTTAACAAACATGGTTAAATAAAACTAGCAGTACTAATGCGATACCTAGCAGTAATTAATTTACAAAGACTTAACAGTACTAACATTTAACAAACTTTACAAAAACAAGCAGAGACTCGCCCATTAGGAGATGAGCATCCAATACTGAGACCAAGATCACTTGAAATCTACCCAGGCATCAAAAACCTTTTGTAAAAGAACTGCTACATTTAGTTGATGTCAATTTTAGAGCCATTTGGTAAATCAACTTTTTAGCATTGGCAATCTCGTTATAAAATGATGCCTAAACTCTATTGTTTTGTTTTATGAATGTTGAACAGGATGTTCAATTATGCAGATAGTACTAAGTAATGTCTATGTAAATAACATTGTCCATGAAATTTACGCCATAATCTAGCAGTTTGTTTTATGGATCCAGAGAACCTTCCACACTAACTTGCAGCAGCCACATAGTACAGCTTCAGTATTGTAAAGTGGCAACCTAATTTTGTTTCTTGCATTGCCAAAGATCATCTAATTCCCAAAAACTGACAACCTCCATTGTTTGACTTCATATCTTATTTTTTGTTTTGTGAGCTCCATAATAGTCACTATTATTAAGCAATTAATTCTCAATGTAAGAATCCAATAGAATACCAAGATGGCTAATGATTGGATTTCCTTTAAGGTATCTAAAGATTCTCTTAACAGCTAAGAGATGGGAAGACTTTGGAGAAACCTGAAACCTTGCACATGCACACACTGCAAACATGATATCTGGCCTGGATGCTGTAAGGTACATCAAAGATCCTATCATAGATCTATAAAGATGTTCATCAACATCAGCAGCATCTCCATCTTGAACCAAAGGCTTTTCCAAATCTGTTAGGGAGTAAAGGCAAGCTTCACATCTGTATGATTGAACTTTCTCAAAATCTCATAGACGTATTTATCTTGACGGATAAAAATACCATTTTTTTTCTGTTGAGACCTGTAAATCCTAAAAAGAAGTGTGAGTTCTCCCATAAACTCATTTGAAACTTATCTTCTTAACTTCTCCAAACTCACACATAATTCCCTTCTTTGTAGATCCAAAAGAATAATGTCATCCACATAGATTTGAACAAGCAAGATATGTCCCTTTTGTCTTTTAATGAACAAGGTTTGGTCAATTTGTCCTCTTTGAAATCCATTACTCAAAAGATAAGTGGCCAAAGTGTCATACCAAGCTCTTGGTGCTTGATGGAGTCCATATAGTGCTTCACTACCTTAGACTTTATGAGATGGGTCAGGGATCTTTAAAGCCTGAAGGTTAGACATACATATACCTCCTCTTCAATTTGCCCATTACAGTGAAGGCACTTTTGAAATCCATTTGGTATACCATAAAACCCTATAAGAAGCATAAGCCAGGAATATTCCTTTATTGCTCAATTCTAGGCCACATGTGCAAAGACTGCATCAAAGTCAATGCCCTCCTTCTTAAATTATGTCCCCTTGAGCAACAAGTCTTTCTTTGGTTTCCGATGACAAGCCCCCTATATCTCTTTCTTGTTCTGATTACCCACTTTGTACCAATTGCTCTAGTGACCTTTAGTAAAATCATGAGAATCCAACCTTTTGCATTTTGAACTGAAGAAGTTCCTCCTTGCATTGCTTTCTACCGATCTCTAAGAGCTTGAGTAAACTCTTTTTGTTTCATCTTCTTAGAGAGGAAAACAAACAAAAAGACATTATGAAGATCCTGATGAGTCCATACCTTCATATATACACTAAGAAATCCTTTTTCAGAGTAAGAAGGTTGCATCCTTCTTGTCTGAACAATGACTACACATCATCCAATCACATGCTAATTGGTGATCTTTGTATTCTTTGTATGAGTTGGTAAGGGACTCATCAATTAGGAATGTTCCCCAATATCAATTTCTTGGTTCACCACATGTGATACATTCGATGTTACGACTTGGTCGCCACCAAGTCTTCCAGATACAGTATTAACTTCAGGGACACACACTAACTTCTCTACTACCATATAACTCGGGCCTGGCATATTAAAAACTTGTTGATCTCCATTACCATTATTCTGAAATTGGGCTATCATCATGAGTCATTTCTAAATCATCCAATCTCCATCATGTAACCCATTTTACTCTGAATTTGGAGCATCAGCAATTAGATCAGGGTAGAAGCATCATCAAAATGATGAACTTCCTTCCAAATTGGCATATACAATACAATCTGATTATCTTGAACTTTTGTAGAAGAATAATGTAAAACTAAACTCAGACAACTCCGCTGTAATAGACCATGCAAAAGTCATAGAAGAAAGTCCCTGCAACCCCTGTACATAAGCATTATTGGTTAGAGAACAAGATCAAACACCCTGAGACCATTTCCTTCATCATAGGCTTATTCTCTAAGAACCCAATATGCTAGTTTTCTGAACCTTTTTTTGTGTGTCTAATGTGTAGTACCCTTAAAAAGCTTGGACTTAAAGGAATATCCAACAAAGAATCCTCATCACTTTTTCATCAAACTTAGTCCCAACCTAAAATAAGGTATTGAGAAATATTAACATGACATCCACATGCGGTTTCATGAAGCCTATAGCTGGTTTAATACCTCTAAAGAGTTCATAAGAGTTCTTGGTATGAGGCTGACAATCTAAACCCTATTCGGTACATACAAGCATTACAACAGCGATCTCCCGAAAAATGGTTGTAGTAGCATAGAGTCAGCAACATGTTCATACAGCCTCATATGAGTCCTTATTCTTACTATTCAGCTACTCCATTGCTGAGGTGTCCTTCTACAATAATTCTCTTTTAATACCTTTTTCCCTACAGAACTCATCCATCACTTTAGTTCTTAAACTCTTGTCCATTATCACTTCTGAGATATTTTAACTTCTTACTCCACTAGGTTTTCTACCTCTGTGTAAAAAGTTTTTTAAAATCTCCAATTGTTTCATCCTTAATTGTTTAGAAAAAAACCCTTTGTGAGCAATCTACTATACGTCTATCATGACTACCAAGCAGTATTTTTATGCCTGTAGTAAAAACAACTAACAAAAGTGGACCAAAGAGATCCATATCAGTCATAAACAAGGCTATAGTAATGGGATTAAAGGCCTTGGACTACAAGAGACTCTGTGTTGCTTGCTTAAGACATGCTACATAATTTGGGTTCTTCTCAAATCTTTTTTAAAGGCATATCTCTTTAACAAGAGATTTTCTTTGACAAGTTTATTAAAGATTTAGTTAAAATTGAATGACCAATGCCTTCCTATTCCAGAGCATTGATTCCTGCAGATGTTCCTTTGCAACAGACAAGTAAACCATCTTTTAGGAGAGAAACTAGTTTTTCATATCAAAACTGTATATGTGTATCACTGGTCAAGGAAGTTTTAGAAGTATTTGATTTTCCATCAGGCAACTATAAAATTAGGAATAGAACAAGACATTCAGAATCAGTAAAAAGATGATAGTCTTTTTGTCACACATCTGTGAACACTCAATAGGTTTGAACTTTACTCTTGTGTGAATCAAAGTATACATCATCAAAATCAAGTTTATCAGTTTAGATAGTACCTTTGCCTGTATTTCACTCAATTGCTCCCAGCAAAAGTAACATATCCACCCAACAGAATGTCTTTTGAAATCTTAAAAGAAGGCATGTTTCCAGACATGTGACCTTGAGCATACCACTATCAATCACATCCTTTAATCATTATTAGCGTGAATGCTCTGCACCCAAAACTTATGAAAGTTAGTTATGCTTGGGGACCCAATGCCATTACTGACTTGAAGCTGCCTCGGTGCATCAATTAAATTAAATTGTTGAAAACCAGTGCTGCACCATTGGGTTTATGGTTATCTAACCCAACTTGCTGATGGGCTTAACAGACATTTAAATCCCCTTGTCCTGACATTACTATCACCCAAATTTTTTGCCTACCAAAATAACATTTTGATTATATGGATCTTGTGATTAATCCTGTTCTCTTGTAAAAGGGCCTTTGAACTGTTTATCTGTGATTGATTTTGAAAATGATGTCCTTGGTCTACACAATAGAACTGTTGACTTTGGGTATGGCAGTGATTGAAAAGACTTTTCTTTCCAATCTCATTGTCTACCTTAAAGTGGAGACCTTAACAAGCTGGAGAAAAAGCTTTTGTTGTTGTTTTTAAAAATCATCATTGTGTCTCCTTAGAATTTTCTGACTCTTTATCACAACCAGTGGTAGGCTTTACACTTGAATCTCTAGGACCATACTCATTTACCTCTGGGTGTTTGAATTCTTCTAGACCTGAATAAGATAAGTCTAAAGTTGTTTGTCTATTAAGAATCAAGGGATGAGGTGAAGGATGCATAATAATACCAAAACCCTTTTTTTGCCTTGTCAGTTATCTGAGCATGCTAACAACTGAGCCTAAGTCGTTTTGATGAGTTTTCAACTTTGCAATCTTACACTCAAACCCTCCTTTTTCTTCCTAACCTTTTCAAGTTTTAGTCCTAAGTAATCCCATTAGATATTCTTGTTGTCCGTACACTATCTTTTAAAGCAAAGCAATTTCCTCAGAATAAAGAACGTAAGATTCTTTATATATTATAATATGTTCTTTCTAAAGATTGATAACCTCTTTTGTATGTAGAAGCTTTAAAACCAGTATCATCTAATTTAACAAGTAAATAATTATACTATTTCTTTAGAGCTTCATAATTGTTTAAACAAGATTTAGAACAATATTTATCATTTGATACCTCAGAATCTGTGAATGCCATGAAAGCCAAGTTGCTGAAATTTCTCTCTGCATTCACTCAATCAAATCTGCACCATCTATAGCCATATGCCCTTTTCAGAATCATCTTCAATCCTTATTGTCATTGAAGAGCTACCTTGATTCCAATTTCTGTGTCTTTACTTCTTGGGTGCCCTGCATCATCTAGCCAAATGTCCCATTTTATGGCAGTTGAAACATTCAACCTTTGATTTATCATAACCAGCAGTACTGCTTCCATCAATGATGATCTTCCTTCTAGTCCTCATGATAGAACATTATCATTCCCTCATTCTTAAGAATAACTGCCATATTCCAATTAGAGACATTTCTTCCAAATCATCATCATGAAGTTGCTCAAGATCCTTCATGAACTATAGAGACCCTTGTGGTTGAGTTGAACAAAAAGGCATACTCCAGTGGCATCACTAAAACTAGCATGATTTAGTTTCGTAGCTGGCATTATTAACTTGTGTTACCAGTACTAATGTTATCAGGATTAACAGTATTAATATTTGAAGTAACTGCTTGCACCTGAGAGTGTTTATGAAATGCCTAGTTTCTTTTTCATCATTGACAACACCATAGATTTTTTAACCTTTGTTCAACAATTTATAAATTGTTTACAAATCCATCCAAACCCATAGATCAACGTCGGGTATTGTTCAACCAGACTACCACATGTGTATCCACTCAGAAGTAGCTCCTCAAAAATTTTAACATTTAGATCTTCTGGAGGATTAACTACACCTATTATTTATATAAAAAAATTGGGGGGGGGTATTATATTTTAATAAAATATATAAGTTATATATATAACATAATGCCATTCAACTAACAAGGTTTTGAAGCCTTTAAATATAAATCAAGTATTTTGGAGCTGGAATCATTGAAGTTTTCAGACTATTGCGTCAGTAGGCCTTTAGTCCTCTTTTTTGCTTCATTCCCTACAAATCTAGCCTTAAATGCAGCAAACAATGATTAATCACAACATACTGAGTTATAGGTGAGTTGATTTCATTGGGGCAGTGCCAATGTTAATTGTTTGGTGCCCGATTACATTGAACGCTAATTTTTAGCCTACGCGATTTAAACTTAATTCATGAAATTACAAGCAAAAGCGTACGACACTAAAAATAAATAGCATATTTATCGACGTCGCCAAAGACTTGAAAACACAGGGTGTTATACAAAATCTTCTGCATAACAAGATGCCATGATATTATCTGTGTTTAAACAACTATCAAATCAAGTAACTAATTGTAACAAGGTCAATAAGGACAATCTAATTGCCAATGAATCCTTATCTGTTGAGCGTGAAAGATGCAAAGAACGTGTGAAATTGCTAGAAGAAAGAAAAAAATATGGATTTAAGTACTCGCGAAAAGCTTATAATAGATGATATAATTCGGGAGAAAAATGCACAGTTTGCGGATTTTGAAAAAGAAATTAACTATCTTAAACAAACTCTTTCTGAACAATCAAAGGAAAAGGAATTGTTAACAAAAACATTTAATGTTTTCAAAAACGAATCCAAGGAAAAGGAAGCTAAGAATATTGATAAAGAAATTTCTTTGGAAAATAAAGTTAAAGAACTGGACGATATTGTTTGTAAAATGGGTTAATCCGCGCAAACTGTGCATATGCTCACGAAACCATAAGTTTTCTATGATAACAACCTGAAACAAGCTCTTGGTTTTCAAAATCCTTTCTATCTTAAGAAAGCTCAGCAGATTAGGCCAATGCTTTATGATGGTAGTGTTATTGCTAAGGAAACCAATGTGATTTCAATTGCTGATTCTGAAGAGACTTTGATGCTTGAGGAAGAGAGTCGATCCAAAATGCTTTTAAAACAAAGTGATCCAATGGTCTTAGAAAAGAAAGTTAACATTAAACCAATTAATTATGCTGAGTTAAATCGATTATCTGAAGATTTTGGTAAACGTTTTGTCCCACAACAAGAACTGTCTGATGAACAAGCTTTCCGGTTACAAACTTCACACCCTAATACTGACCAATCTGCTTCTTCGCCTGTCAAAATTGAGGCTCCTCGGGAACTTCCTAAGGTAAGCCTGGTTAATACAAGCCTTAAAAAGCTTAAATACCATCTTGGCCAATTTGACAATGTGGTGAAAAAGCGGATCACGCCCGATGCTTTAACAGAAGGGGAATGGGGGTTTGAACACACTAAAGCTGTTTTTCTAAAAGAAATAATTCCATTTTTAAAGACCTTAAAAGACATATTTAATGTTTTTGATAAAGATCTTTTAAATGAGGTAACGGAAGTACAAACTATTTTTAACCAGATGGAAGCTGTTGTTCAACATTATTTTGTAGATAAATAGTGCTTTGAAATTTAAAAGAAACAATTTTTGATTGAAAACGATCGACTCTTGGATCAAATCATTTCTCAAGATATTATGAATATTGTTGTGAATTCTTCGTTGGATATAAATACTTTTGTGAATGTGAATTATTCTGCTGCTATGAATGATTCTGTGAATTATGTGGAAATGTGCAACAAGTATCTCGAACTTGAAGTTGAGCTTATCAAACGACACAACATGGTTGAAAAAGATGAGTATAATAGACTTTCGAAAAGCTTTTCTAAACTTGAATAACATTGCATTTCTTTTGAACTTGCAATGCAACTCAATAAAGATTTTTTTCAAAATAATGACACATCTGTAAACCAAACTGAACCTACCTTTGATCACTTATTTGAATTGAACAATTTGAAAGCTGAGCTTCGAGCAAAAGACACAACAATTGAGAAGTTGAAGGCAAACATTAAACTTCTGAATAAAACTTCCACCACAAACAGTGTTAAAAAGGACATAGATGAGATTGAGACCACAAACATAGAACTGGAACATAGAGTGGCAAAACTAATTGCTGAAAATAAGCATTTGAACTAGACTTATAAACAACTGTATGATTCAATTAAACCATCACGTGTTCGTTCTGAAGAACATGTTGAATCTTTGGTTAATCAATTAAATCAAAAGTCTATTGAAATTACTAATTTAAATGCTCAACTCCAGGAAAAAGTTTGTGTCATAACAACATTAAAAAATGATCTTAGGAAATTCAAAGGAAAGGACATAGTTAACAATGCTACCCAAGTGTCAAATGCTACCACTATTGCTCCAGAAATGTATAAGCTTGACTAGTAACTTTGGCTTTTAAGGATAAGAATAATATGAAAACTCATATATAATACCTTAAGCACACTATGGAACAAGCTGTTATTCTTAGGGAGATAGTTGAACAAGTCAAATCACTAAACCCTTTAGATAGTGCATCTCACTCTGCCTGTAAGTATGTTAAGCTGATTCAAGAGTTGCTAAGATATGTTAGAGATACTTGCCCTGATATTCACAAACCTAGTAAGAAATTAGTTGCTGTCATGCCTATCAACAAAAAGAAAACAGTTAGGTTTGTTGAACCCGTCATATCATCAAGCACATCCCAAAAAGAGTTAGGCTCTTCCCAAACAAAGATCAAACAGACCACTAACAATTCTGTGTCAACTTCAACAGGAGTAAGCCGGTCTACTAAATCTAGCCGGTCAAAGTCTACAGATAATACAAAGAATGATAGGATCCTGCAGATTTCAAGTAGTACCTAGAAGAAGAATAAAGTAGAAGACCACTATAGGATAGTTAAGTCTTGTTTGAATAAACCGAATTATGTTGTTAAACCATCTAGAAATGTAAATGTGCAGCATTTCAAATTAAATACAATTTCTGAGCTAATGTGCGTTAAATGTAATAGTTCTATGTTTGATGCTAGACATGAATTGTGCTTTCTTGAATTTGTTTCTGATATGAATGCAAGTTCCAAATCTAAGTCTGTTAAGAAAGATAAAAAGAAAGAAGAGTAGAAACCTACAAGAAAAGTGTTTACTAAAATTAGATATAACTGGAGACCCACAGGAAGGACTTTTACTTTAGTTGAAAATGCGCGCCCTTTAACTAGGATTACCGCCACTAATAAAGTGCCTCTTAGGGAACCCATTCCTCTAGAAGTAGTCGCACAAGAATCTGTAGTAACTAAGGTTTATACTAGGAGACCTAAGGTACCTAAAACTAATGGTTCCAATAACAAACCTAAGATTGCAAAATCTGTTATTTCTAACAAAACCTACAAAATTCCGCTGTGCACTTTGATGACAAGTAGAAGATTGTTCAAGCTACATCAATGTTTCAGAATCTGCTCAAGATAGGGATGTTGGTTTGGGGGGAAGCTGATTCAGAAACTTCGCCAAAAAGGAGTCTATGAAGAAAGCTTTTTAAGACATGCTGCATGAATTGGGGGAAGTTAATCCAACTCATGCTATACTTACCAATGGTTCAGAACAAGTAAGACAATGAAGATCCAGCTGGAATACAAGTTTCAAGACCAAGAGATTCATCAAGACAACTTCTGCTTGGAAGCGCTTTGGAAGGATCTTTATTTTATTGTATTTTACTTGTAGATAGAATGACATTGTAAGTAATTCTGTATATGTCCACATATTGGGGGAAGATTGTTAGCCTTAAAATATGGTGACAAACACGGAATTACATTAGTTTATTTATAGCGTGACACATAGGGACTAATAATGACAAGCTACGATAGTTGTGTGTCACTGGGACTATAAATACCCCCCTCCATACTTCCATGGAGGGGTGAAGCTCTGTGTGTGTGTGTTTTCTCTCAACAACACACACTCTTCCCATCTCTTATTCTTTTTCTCTCTAATAAACATGTCTCAATTTCTTTTCCATTTTACCAAGCCTCCGGATCCGTGTTCAAAGGGTGAATCTATACTAACACATATTGTCCCACAACAAGAACTGTCTGATGAACAAGCTTTCTGGTTACAAACTTCACACCATAATACTGACCAATCTGCTTCTTTGCCTGTTAAAAATTGGGCTCTCGGGTCTCCTAAGGTAAGCCTGGTTAATACAAGCCTTAAAAGCTTAAATACTATCTTGGCCAATTTGACAATCTGGTAAAAAAGCGGATCACGCCCGATGCTTTAACAAAAGGGGAATGTGGGTTTGAATACACTAAAGCTGTTTTTCTAAAAGAAATAATTCCATTTTAAAGACTTTAAAAGACATATTTAATGTTTTTGATAAAGATCTTTTAAATGAGGTAACGGAAGTACAAACTGTTTTTAACTAGATGGAAGCTATTATTCAACAGTATAGTGTAGACAAACAATGCTTTGAAATTCAAAAGAAATAATTTTTTTTGAAAAACGATCTGACTTTGGATCAAATCATTTCTCAAGATATTGTGAATATTGTTGTGAATTCTTTTGTGAATTTGAATACTTTTGTGAATGTGCATTCTTCTATTGAGATGAATGATTCTGTTAAATGTGTGGAAATGTGCAACAAGTGTCTCGAACTGAAGATGAGCTATCAAACAAACCAAAAATGGTTTTGAAAATGATGAGTATACTAGTCTTTCGAAAAGGATTTTCTAAACTTGACAACACTCATTTCTCTTGAACTTGCAATGCAAATCAATTAGAAATTTTTCAAAAGAATAAATCACATCTGTGAACCAAACTGAACATTCATTTTGATCAATTGTATTGAATTGGAATACAATTTGAAGTTGAGCTTCAAATGCAACAGACACAAACATCGAAAGTTGAAGGCAAACATAATCGTTTAAATAAAACTTCCACCACAAACCGTATAAAAAAGGACATAGATGAGATTGAGACCATCAACATAAGAATGGAAATAGGGTAACAAACTAATTGCTGAGAATGACGCATTGAAACAGCTTATAAACAACTCTATGATTCATTAACATCACGTGTTAAGGCTAAAGGGAACATGCTCGAATCTTGGTCAATCAATTAAAATCAAAAGTTATTGAATTACTGATTTAAATGCTCAACTTCAGGAAAAGGTTTTTGTCATAACAGCATTAAAAATGATCTTAGGAAATTTAAAGGAAAGAACATAGTTGACAATGCTGCCTAAGTGTCAAATGCTACCACTATTTCTCCATGGATGTATAAGCTTGACCTAGTAACTTTGGCTCCTAAGGATACGAATAATAGAGAAACTCACATATACTACCTTAAGCACACTATGGAACAAGCTGCTATTCTTTGGGAGATAGTTAAACAAGCCAAATCACTAAACCCTTTAGATAGTGCATCTTACTCTGCTTGTAAGTATGTTAAGCTAATTCAAGAGTTGCTAGGATATGTTAGAGTTACTTGCCTTGATATTCACAAACCTAGTGAGAAATTAGTTGTTGTCACGCCTATCAACAAAAAGAAAAAGTTGGTTGATGGTTTATGAAACGTCATATCATTAGTACATCCAAAAACACTTAGTCTCTTCCCAAATATAAGACCAACAGACCATAACATTATGTTGTCAACTTCTATAGTTAATCAGGTCTCTAAATCTAGCAGGTCAAAGTTACAGACAATATAAAGAATGATAGGGATCCTGCAGGGATTTCAAGTAGTACCAGAAGAAGAATAAGTAGAAGACCCTCTAGGATAGTTAATCTTGTTTAAAAAATGAATTGTGTTGGCGAACCATCTGGAAATACACATGTGCAGCATTTCAATTAAATACAAATTCTGAGCTAATGTGCGTTAAATGTAATAGTTCTATGTTTGATGCTAGACATGAATTGTGCTTTCTTGAATTTGTTTCTGATATGAATGCGAGTTCTAAATCTAGTCTGTAAGAAAGTAAAAATAAATGAAGTATGGAAAACCTACAGGAAATGTGTTACTAAAATTGGATTAAAAAGAATAACTGGAGGACCCACAGGAAGGACTTTCACTTTAGTTGGAAATGCATGCCCTTTAACTAGGATTACCGCCACTAATAAAGTGCCTCTTAGGGAACCCATTCCTCTAGAAGTAGTTGCACAAGAATTTGTAGTAACTAAGGTTTATACTATTCTACCTAATTTACCAAATACTAAATTTATATATCAAACTAATAAATAAAAATATTAGAATCTCCAAAAATTTAACCCTGTCCATCCCTTTTATCTATCATTCTAATTCAATCAACAAAAAAATATAACCTTAATACCCCAATAAAATCAAAAAAACAAAAAAAAAACAACCCCCAAACCCAAAAAAAAAAAAAAAAAAAAAAAAACCCCCCCAAAACCAAAAAAAAAAAAAAAAAAAAACAAAATCTATTTACCCCCCCCCCCCCCCCCCCCCCCCCCCCCCCTCCCTTTTTTTTTTTTATTCTTTTTTTTGGGATTTAGATCCGGATGCTCAAGCACATGGACTAGAGATCGTCTCAGCTCACCAATTTCGTTCACAAGTTTCTCAGTACTGTTAAGTTCGGTAATGACCAGATTACAAAGATTATGGGGTATGGTGATTATTTGATAGGGAATATCACAATCTCAAGGGTTTATTATGTGGAGGGACTAGGACATAATCTATTCTCCGTTGGTCAATTCTGCAACTCAGATCTTGAAGTAGCTTTTAGAAAACACATGTGCTTTGTTCGTAATCTGGAAGGTGTTGATTTACTCTCAGGATCTCAGGAAACCAACCTTTATACTTTGTCAATTGGGGATATGATGGTGTCTTCTGCAATTTGTCTCTTGTCCAAAGCCTCAAAAACCAAATCATGGTTATGGCACCAATGATTGTCACATTTTAACTTTGGTGCTATTAATCATTTGGCTAAACATGGTCTCGTACGAGGTCTTCCCAAATTGAAATTTGAAAAAGATCATTTGTGTTCGGCATGTGTTATGGGCAAAAGCAAGAAACAATCACATAAATCTAAATCTGAAGACACCAATCAGGAAAAACTATATCTTTTGCACACGGATCTTTGTGGGCCTATGCGTGTTGCAAGTGTAAATGGGAAAAAGTACATCCTTGTCATTCGTCTTCTCCAGTTTGTCACTTGTCCAAAGCCTCAAAGACAAAATCCCGGTTATGGCACCAACGATTGTCACATTTGAACTTTGGTGCTATTAATCATTTGGCTAAAAATGGTCTCGTACGAGGTCTTCCCAAATTGAAATTTGAAAAAGATCATCTGTGTTCAGCATGTGCAATGGGAAAAAGCAAGAAACAATCACATAAACCAAAATATGAAGACACCAATCAGGAAAAACTATATCTTTTGCACATGGATCTTTGTGGGCCTATGCGTGTTACAAGTATAAATGGGAAAAAGTACATCCCTATCATTGTGGATGATTACTCTCGGTTCACATGGGTGAAGTTTCTAGCATTAAAGGATGAAGCTCCTGATTTTATAATCAAGTTTATGAAGATGATACAAGTTAGATTGAAGCTCCTGATTTCATAATCAAGTTTATGAAGATGCTATCCAAACAATGATAGTGAGGATTTGGGCAAACTTCAAGCTAAAGCTGATATAGGAATTTTCATTGGATATGCTCCCAAGAAGAAAGCTTACCGTATCTACAACCTACGTACCCGAAAAATCATTAAAACTATCCATGTCGATTTTGATGAGCTGACGCCAATGGCTTCTGAACAACTTGGTTCAGGACCCGGGCTTTAATTAATGACTCCTGCAACATTCAGTTCAGGACTTGTTTCAAACCCTATTCCTCAACAACCTTGTAATCCATCACTAAGATATGATTAAGATCGTTTGTTCTAACCTATGTTTGATGAATACTTTAATCCTCTAACAATTGCTGTCTCTCTAGTTCCAGTCGCTACTGCACCAAGAGCTGTTGATTTAGCCGATTCCCCTATGTCTACGTCAATAGACCAAGATGATTCATCAACAAGTATCCCATCAACACAAGAACAAGGAAATTCTCTAATTATTTCTCAAGGTTTTAAAGAATCACCAAAAACATCACATTTTCATAATGATCCAGTTTACGAATCTCTTTATGAAGACTCGACTTCTCAAGGATCGTCATCTAATGTGAGACCAATCCGCACTCCATTCGAATCACTTGGTAGATGGACTAAGGATCATCCTATATCAAATGTAATCAGAGATCCTTTTCGTTCCATCTCCACCAGAAAGCAACTACAGACTGATACCATGTGGTGTTATTTTGATGCCTTCCTAACTTCTGTAGAACCAAATAACTTCAAACAAGCAATGACTGAACCATCTTGGATCGATGCAATGCAAGAAGAAATTGATAAATTTGAAAGGCTACAAGTTTGGGAATTGGTGCCGTGTCTAGAAAAAGTCATGTTGATCAAACTAAAATGGATTTATAAGGTCAAGACATACGAATTTGGCAGGGTACTAAAGAATTAGGCTAGATTAGTTGCTCAGGGATTCATGCAAGAGGAAGGAATCAATTTTGAGGAATCATTTGCACCGGTTTCAAGAATAGAGGCCATTCGTATCTTCGTAGCAAATGCAACCAACAAGAATATGATGATTTTCCAAATGGATGTCAAAACAGCTTTCTTAAATGGCGAGCTCAAAGAAAAGGTATACGTTTCTCAACTAGAAGGATTTAGGGATCAGGAAAACCTATCGTATGTGTATAAGCTCAAAAAGGCCCTGTACGGTCTTAAACAAGCACCACATGCATGGTACAACGTGCTGTCAAGTTTCCTTCTTTCGCAACATTTCTCCAAAGGTGCAGTTGATCTGACGCTCTTCACACGGAAAGCAGGAAACGACTTATTACTGGTACAAATTTATGTTGACGATATATATTTGCATCCACTAATACTACTATGTTTAATGAATTTGCTAATTTGATGACCACTAAGTTCAAGATGTAAATGATGGGGCAGATGTCATTCTTTTTAGGATTATAAATTTCTTAAAGTCGAGGCATCTTCCTAAACCAATCAAAATATGCTTATGAAGTTATTAAAAAATATGGTTTGCTAACTAGTGATTCTGTAGTCACACCTATGGTGGAAAAGAATAAACTGGATGAAGATCTACAGGGGACACCCGTTAATGCTACACTTTACAGTGGCATGATTGGATCCCTCATGTATCTGACATCCAGTAGACCCGACCTTATATATGCAGTCTGCTTATGTGCCCGGTATCAGGCAAAGCCTACCAAAAAGCACTTAAATGCGGTTAAACGGATCTTTCGATACCTAAAGGGAACCATTAACATGGGTCTCTGTAGGTCCTTGGTCTTGGATCTATATAGCCTTTATAAGACAATAGTTACCTTGAATAAATCTAAATCAACTATGTGAGAGACACTGACTATGAATATCAAGTGTTAATGCGGAATCTTAACACAAGAATTAAG